>NW_021011603.1:194408-399996 GCF_003987935.1 Bombyx mandarina
GGATCGCCTCGACGGTCCGTCGCCCGTAGGCGGGGTCCGCCAGGCGGCGAGACCACGCCTCGAGCACGGCACGCCGAGATTGAAGCTTCCGCGCTCGAACTTCCGCCGCGCCGGGACGCGGCTCCCCCCTGGAGCGGAGATCACATCGCCACGCGTAATCCGCAGCGAGCGCCTCCGCTTCCAGGTCCCAGGGAGGCGTCCCGGCGAGCACGCACGCCGCCTCGAACGAAACGGTGCGGTACCCGCGAACCGCCCTGACCGCAATCGCCCGCTGTGGCCGTCGCAACGCCGCGACGTTGTCGCGGGTCAGGGCGTGGCACCACACGGGAGCCCCGTACAGTGCCATCGACCGCACCACCCCCGTGTAGAGGCGGCGCACCACCACGTCAGGCCCCCCGACGTTCGGCAACAGCCGACTCAGCGAGCCGGCGGCTGCCATCAGTCGGGAACCTAATCTTTCAAAGTGAGCGCGGAAGCTCCAACGACCGTCCAGTACGAGACCGAGGTACCGCAACCCGGTCGCCTCAATCTCGACGCGAACGCCTCCGATCACGAGGTGGGCCCCCTGAGACGTGCAACCTAACCCATGCATCAACCCGCTGAGTTTTTCGCCGGATCTTCTCAGTGGGTCGCGATTCCGATCCGGTAGTAGATTCATTCGCGAAGCAATTGCTCTTGACTTGTTAGATCTCCTTCGGAGGCACTCGAGCAGTTGTTAGCAAATCCCACCCCTTCTGGCTGAGCCCTTGCTCGCCTACATGTCCTGGTGAAACTGGAAAGGCCTCCGGGACACCAGTAATCTTTCAGTCGTAAAAAAAAAAAAAACTTACTCATCCATAGATTTTCACAATCATCTTAATGTCTGATCAAATCTCTGTTACGTAATCGTTGGCAATAGATTCTTGTTGTCAGTGTCACTTAGTGTCACTCACCATCCAATTAAATTAATCTCTAGTTTTTCCCTTTCGTAGATTTACATTCAATAATTCTACAATGGCTATGCCAGTCCGGGTTCTTTCTAAGTTCAAAGGTAAGTTATTTATCCATTCATGAATTATTTTAACTGTGAAATCAACATGTAAAAGCACAGTTCGGACCACTGTTTTATTAACCTGTACTTAACCTTGATGGTTGGTACGTATCCCGCTGTATGGGTTTTAACTGGACGAATGGTTACTCTGTTACGTATATATTATAACAGGTAATAACATTGATAACACAATTGAATGATGGGTGAATAATTCAACGCGAGTTTCGCCAATGGTATTCAAAGAGTGAGACCTTCACCCAGGACTACTATTTTTATCTCAATGGTCGATATTATAGTGATATATTAATTATATAAACTAGTGTAAGAGTTTCGTTAATTTTGCGATTTGTGGTCCATGAAAACCAATAACTTGACCTTTGATACAATCTTGTATATACTTTGATTATGTATCTAATCAGTACATCAAATACCCAATTTTAACAAAATTGTCGAAAAAACTAGGTAGGCGCTTAATTTTGAATCGCATAACAAATTAAAAAAAAAAAAGAGCATTTAGGAAAAAGTTAAGTTTTAAGTAAAACAAGTTTAGTGAGTCATAATTAAAACATATTTTACTCTCCTTAGATGGACTAAAACTCGGCAATGTACGATTTGCATCCGGCAACCCTTATGCTGAAACCAGAAAAAATTTGATCCTTACAAGTGAAACAAAAGTGATTGTTCAGGGTTTCACTGGAAAGCAGGGTACCTTCCACAGCCAACAAGCCCTTGACTATGGTACTAAAGTTGTTGGAGGAGTGTCACCAAAGAAGGCTGGTACAGAACATCTTGGTAAGCCTGTGTTTGGTACAGTCAAAGAGGCAAAGGCAGGCACAGGAGCAACTGCCTCTGTTATTTATGTACCTCCCCCTGGAGCTGCAGCAGCCATTCTAGAAGCTATTGAGGCTGAAATGCCCCTCATTGTGTGCATTACAGAAGGTGTGCCACAACATGTAAGTTGGCCATATTATTTTATCGGGTGTTGATAAGATTATTTTTTTCCTACCTAAGCTGCGAGCCTTGAGAGGCTATATCAGCGTAACCTTAACTAGTAGGTGTGCTCACGGGGCTCAAACCTGACGACGTTTCTAACACGAACCCTAGCAAGAGCCGTGCTTCGCAGAATCTACCACCGGATCGGAAATGCGACCCACTGAGAAGATCCGGCGAGAAACACAGTGAGCTTTGTCTGAGAGTTAATTTACTCGTCGACCCCTTCGTCGCGAGCGACGGGTTTGACGAGGACGATGACTGTATGATGAGAACTGACATTTACTGGTTATTAATTAATTCAGTACTGTGACCTAGATACATAAACTCATCACATTATTATTACAATTGATTGCTTGATATACTTGGTACCTACTGTGATATTGTTCCCAATTTAAGATCTCACATTCAAAATAAAAAGTGGATATTTAAACTTTTACTACTATTCATTTTGAAATCTATAAAAAAGTATGGTCTTGAATGGCTGCCAATGCAATGTTTTTGGTATTTCAGGATATGGTGCGAGTAAAACATGCCCTCTTGAGACAAAACAAGTCTAGACTGGTTGGTCCTAACTGTCCTGGTATCATTGCTCCCGAGAAGTGTAAAATTGGTATCATGCCAGCTGCAGTGCACAAACGTGGTTGCATCGGAGTTGTATCGCGTTCTGGGACATTGACCTATGAAGCCTGTCATCAGACTACTATTGTAAGTTAAATGCAAGGCTATAAAATTGCTGGAAATCATACTAACTAATAATAATGTTAAAATCAGTATATCTCCATTTTTTGCATTGACGGGTCTGATTTTTGTATATACAGATATTTTGGTGACCCTAACCCTAATGATTTGCATAAATACTAAGCAAAAACTCCCTAAAAAAAACTATTTGGACTTCATTGTATTTTCAGTAAAATTTTACTCTACTGAGGTTGAAAGTTCAATTTTCTTAAGTTTTGCTTTACAAAGTCCTGAATGGTATAATAATATTTTAAAACTATTAAATTTCAAACAGCAGAAAATATTGTTATGGCTCAAACTATTCTTATTATTAATAATATGTCTTAGAAATTTTATTTATGAATTTGCAGACTGGNATTTGGACTTCATTGTATTTTCAGTAAAATTTTACTCTACTGAGGTTGAAAGTTCAATTTTCTTAAGTTTTGCTTTACAAAGTCCTGAATGGTATAATAATATTTTAAAACTATTAAATTTCAAACAGCAGAAAATATTGTTATGGCTCAAACTATTCTTATTATTAATAATATGTCTTAGAAATTTTATTTATGAATTTGCAGACTGGCTTAGGCCAAACTTTGTGTGTCGGTATTGGAGGGGATCCCTTCAATGGAACAGACTTCATTGACTGCTTAGAAGTTTTCCTCAAGGATCCTGAGACCAAGGGCATCATCCTCATTGGTGAAATTGGTGGAAATGCTGAAGAATTAGCATCAGAATATTTGACTCAGTACAATACTGTAAGTATCTTCAATTCATTTCTTCATTAGCATTTGAGTTTATAGTTGTTAGTAATAAAACCCGGAGATTAATAAAAAAAATTATGAAACATGAATATTTCTTTTTCTGGAACGCTGTAGTATAAAATTACAAGACATGTCATTATGACAAAAAGAAAATATAAATTTATATCTCAAATACCCCTCCTTTGTGTAATATTTTTGGATGTACAAGGATGTTTCCTTGAAGTTTTTGATGTTTCCTTTATATTTTAAATCTATGTTGACTCGTTAAGGTCCCATTTCCAATTAGTGAATAATCATAAAAAAAAATTTTTTTTTAATTCTTTTAAAATTATTTTCTACTTTACAGAAGAAAAAGGTAAAATAATATTCAAGCCCAATGGTTAAGTTAATTTGATTTTTTTGTAGTTATACTACAGATTTAGTAATATGTTTAGAATTAGTTTTTGTTGTAGATTTAGAAGGTCTAGAAGATTGGTAAACAATTAATCGTAAATCATTATAGTATTGACCATTTAGGTATATAGCTATAGTGATCAGAGATTCTGCCTTATTTTAAGTGGTTACCATGGCCCATGGACATCAGCAATACCCGTTGAATAGTTGAGCTACTACTTGCCATTAATTTAATTTAAAACCTTATTTGAAGAGGGATGTATTAGCACTTAAAAAAGAACAATACGTAGGGTCTTCATTCTAGAGTTTGAAACGGGTAAGAAATAATACCTGGTACACAGTAGGACAAAGTAGAAAGTACACAGTAGTAAGTACAAACCTTGTAATAGGTTCCAAGTGGCAGTGACGAATTCTGTGATGGATTAGATTTCATATCATGTCACAGCAATACAATATGTTGACGCTTATTGTGCGATTGGTGTGTGTAGATAATTTGTCTTCAGATATTATTTAAATAACAAATGACGTACAACGATTGCGTAACATATATCTGCAACTGATATTAATAAATTACGTTTTGTGTACTAAAGTAAATCAGGTAGTGTTTAATGAATAAATATATAAAAAATATATTATTACTCAAAACTATATCGTTAGAGCGTTTATATTTAATTTTAGATTATCTATACTTCTATACTAATATTATAAAGAGGAAAGATTTGTTTGTTTGTTTGTATTGAATAGGCTCCGAAACTACTGAACCGATTTGAAAAATTCTTTCATTGTTTGGAAGCTACACTATTCCCGAGTGACATAGGCTATAATCTTTTTTGAAAAAAATTAGGGATCCTTACTAATAT
This sequence comes from Bombyx mandarina, assembly GCF_003987935.1. The sequence continues at coordinate 199,169 of NW_021011603.1, forward strand.
TCCAATAATGTAACCAAAGGTGTAAAAAAATTACCTAAAATATTCTTTACATCGCGTGCTCTGCGAAAACTATTGATGATGGAATAAAATAATGTACTACGACTTTGTAGAACACATTATTATTTACAAAAAGTGTCGCGACAGCATAGGTCTAACTATTATAGTTATGCTGCAATAAGTGTTCCTTTGTTTAAAAACATAAAACAACGTCAAACATCGTTGAAATTTTTGTTAAAGACCCGAGCGGAGCCGGAGCGGGCCGATAGTTTGTATATATAATAAGAAAAAAATCCTTAAGAATGAATTTTCTAGAATTAAACAGCCTACTCCTCGAAATGGTTTTTCAATCATAAAAAAAGGTTAATGCTCGTAATTAAAAAAAAAATGGGAGGAGAATGTACTGTGACCGCGCTTACGTTGAAAGATACAAGTTGTTATTACAACATGATTGATATCATATCTCAAGAACAGGGTCCATGGACTTCTATCTTCTTACTATACAATAATTATTAACTAGAATTGTGCGTGTTTTCGTTGTGACACAGCAACCTCATTTACGAAATAAATTCACATCTCAACACTCTCAAATTTTTAATTTATTTTATTGCGTGGGTGGGTGAACTAGCTCACGGCCTACCTGGTCTTGAGTGGCTACCAGACCCTGTAGATATGACAACATGAATGCCACCATATTATCTAACCATATATCGTATATTATGGTCTAAATCTCATTTGTATAGTGTCACCTTTTAAGTCAGAACCTATGATTGCTTCGCGATAGCAAAAAAGGGTAGGATGGTGGAATAAACTGGCTTACAATACATCCTAGTTTTTTTTTGCCACGTACCATCCGGCTATGGAATGAGCTCCACGGTGTTTCCCGAGCGCTATGACATGTCCTTCTTTAAAAGAGGCTTGTGGAGAGTATTAAGCAGTAGGCAGCGGCTTGGCTCTGTCCCTGGCATTGCTGAAGTCCATGGGCGACGGTAACCACTCACCGTATACTCGTCTGCCTACAAGGGCTATAAAAAATAAAAAAAACATTAAGTAGCAACTGACAATCGCAGTATGCAGGCATCATATTCAGAACTATGCTGCTCATTCTCCTATATGAAGTTGTATAGTAAGAGTACGTACAGCTAGTATTGTAGTATGTACGGTTAATATAAAGTAAACTTATTAAGAAGTACATTAGTTAGTTTAGTGCTCCGCCATGTTTAAATTATCAATACCATCCATATTCCTAATATTTAAAATACATACCATTAATCAACACGATTATTCTGTTGAATGTTTCAATGAATAAATAATAGAAAATCTTTTATAGAAAATCCAACTAAAAAATAGAAAATAAATTTTAATAAATTGGAATTAAAAATTTGTATTTGTGGTGCTTTTCAGGATATATCAAAATAATCCTTCTACTCATATCTGTTCATAAAATATTTGTAACTACTGATACCATGCACCCCACGCTTTTTTTTACAATAAAATCATTTTTTTCAGTGTTTTTAATTCAAATTTATTAAAATTTATTNAAATCCAACTAAAAAATAGAAAATAAATTTTAATAAATTGGAATTAAAAATTTGTATTTGTGGTGCTTTTCAGGATATATCAAAATAATCCTTCTACTCATATCTGTTCATAAAATATTTGTAACTACTGATACCATGCACCCCACGCTTTTTTTTACAATAAAATCATTTTTTTCAGTGTTTTTAATTCAAATTTATTAAAATTTATTATCTATATTTTAGTTGGATTTTCTATAAAAGCGTAATTTGTTAGTTTTTTATTATTTATTTTTCATCTATTAGTTGAATTTCAATTTTTTTTTTTTTAAATATTAAATTGTCATCGGTCCTTAATAAGTATACCAAATTTCGAGTTAATTCGACGTTTTGAAGGGGCTCAAAATCATGTTCAAAGATTCCGTTACATACTAACATACATACGTCTGAAGCTAATAGAAGCGTATTAATAATGTAACGGCATTGGTTTCCAGGGTCAAAAAGCGAAGCCTGTGGTGTCGTTTATCGCCGGTTTGACGGCTCCCCCGGGCCGACGAATGGGTCACGCCGGTGCCATCATTTCGGGCGGCAAAGGAGGCGCCATGGACAAAATTAAGGCTTTAGAAAAAGCTAATGTAATCGTCACCCGTTCTCCGGCCAAAATGGGCGTGGAACTTCACAAAGAAATGAAACGATTAGAGATCATCTAAACTTAACGTTCCTTAAAAATGTGTAAACGCGTTAGGTCGAACCACTCTTGTATAGTGTTTTAGTTACTATATTGCTATTATTTATTTTCGATTGTTGTTACAATTTGTCTTGTATTGTTATTTTGCGATTCCTGAGACATATTGATATTTTCATAAAAAGATAATATTTAATCTCGTACATACATATATCAACCAGATTGAGTTTTATATAACAATGCTTTATTGGTCTTGTTGAAATTGCTATAGCATGCACGAATTCGATAGTGCACCTTATGAGATAAGCGGATTCATTTGTTAAAAATTCTATAAGATAATTATTGTTATAAGTAGAGTTTACCTACTTTCAAATGTAATATTCGCTTAGATGTACTGTAATGTGTATCGTATTTGTGATTTGCCTGTATGGTTGAAAAGAAATTTAACTCGAAATATATTTATTTTGTTTTATTGATGAAATGAAAAGTATCAAATTCTAAAATGCATTTACTACCGTAAATGTTGGTCGGCTATTTCTTGCGTATTCAGATATTGCGAATCTCAAAATAAGTTTTTTTTTATTGTTATCACCCTGACAGGCAAAGGAGTTTTTCTGTTTTATTGCCTTTAAAGGCAGTTGGACGTAACACCTACTTACTGGACGGTGAGTGACCATTGACGTCTATGGGCTTTACGAACATCACTTGAAAAATGATATGTAATAGCTTGCTGATTTTTACCGCGAAAAATTTAACCGCTTCATTTTAAATTTCGTTATGATTCCGTCTCGTTGAGATTTCCATTTTATACCTTAAAATTATGAACAGTAGTAGTCACGACGTGATTTTTGGAGCTCTGGTAACCGCTAGTAATTCCAGTTCGAACCGGTTGAGTTCCAGCTTATAGTCCGTTCGCCGATCAAAATATGTCAATTTTGATCAATTAATGAAACAATAACATGCGTATGTATTCATCTTTATTGGTTATAATAATTAAAATACAAATGCAGATCTGGCAGACACGTTTTGGACCAGCTAAACATTAAAAATGCCAGCTTGTGGCGTGTCTAAATATTAGAGTAAATACTCTAATATTTAGTTACTAAATAGTAACAAAAATACTTTGTCTTAAAGACATTACACATAGGTAATTTAAATAATCTCACTATATCTATTAACATAACTACAATGAATATGTAACCGGATGATCACAAATACTGTAAGTTTGTAATAAATCTAGCCAGATTATTTTCATACACTTCCGATGTGAAAAGTTTAGCATAATATTATTATGCTTTATATAATTATTATTATTAGATGATATTTACTTGGGCGAAACGTGAATGCAACTTTATGAATAAACCATTAGTGAAGATCAATCTGAACACAGTTGTACAATGTTCCTGATTTTATGCTATACTTATTTAGACAACACATGCATCTGTAAACTTTAGTGACACTTAAAAGTGATAATTTAACGAATTCTGTTCCTTTAAGTGTTAAATAAGATTGTTTAATCAACTAAAATAAGTCACCGACATAATGAAATGTGAATAATTCTTCTGCCGTGAAGCAGTAACGCGTTTCGGTTTAGGGATTCATATCTCAAGGTAGGCGGCATTTACGTTGTAGATGTCTATGGGCTCCGGTAACCACTTAACACCAGGTGGGCCGTAAGCTTGTCCACCCATCTAAGCAATAAAAAAAAGAATATAAGAAGGTATTGACTATCATGTGGTCCAGGTTCGATTTCCTTCGGTATTAATCTTGCTAGATTTATGATAAACTTCTGTTTGTGAGAATTCAGTTGGACGTATAAATTTAATTCACAAGTAGCTAGAAACATATGTAACCCACTACAAAATGTGTTGCGAACTTATAGAAAATATCACAATTTCAATTTCCTTAGAAAATAAAATTATTATTTGCTTGTCTGTAGTCCATGCGTTTGCATTTGGTTCATCGAATTGAATTTTAATAACACTCCAGAGTTGGCACGTACGTTTAAGAAGATTTGGATTGTTTTATTATCCACATATAACAGGTAGTCGTTTTTTTATGCATTTTGAGTATCAGAGAGGAGCATATTCGAGTCATATTGTAGAACAGTCTGATGATACTTCTACTCGTATAATTGTTCGTGCCCTTTGCTTCAGAAAAGCGGAGACCACTGTCAACTAAAGTTAATAAGTTGAGTTTGTATCAAACCAGTACAGAAACAGAAATTTGAATTTGATCCTTCTCTTTTTCTTCCCCTTCCCTTGATCCCTTAACTTTTTCTTATTTCAATGATTATAAACAAACGTCAAATTCTTGTTGTTCTTAAAACAACATAGTTATGACTAGTTTTAGTATTAATACCTTTAAACTACATAGGAAAAATATTAGATGCCATATTACAAACAATAATGGATGCTCAGCATAAACATTTATGGCCATACAATATTTACGCAAACACTAGCCTTCTGTTTCAATCATAGCAGATACTTCTAGCTATTGATGGCATAGCACATTTTACAAGTTCTCTTTGAAACAAGCAAATAGAAATTCTGGTGAAAAATAGAATAGTCGCTTCTTCATTGGAACTTATCCGTTTCATGATACCTGTTGTTGCTTACATTTGACAATTTAACTAGCATGAGCTAGGACTGCTTACAGATATATACTGACTGATAATGATATACAGATATATTTTCTATACCCGATATAACTGAGACACACGATTCGGTTTCATGGGTACCTAGATAGTCATTATTCAGGGGCATATTGAAAACTTTCAAATCATGTTTCTAGAGTGGAAATCGTGCTGTGGACTATTCACGTTCATGGACTACAATGCCTTAAAGTTATAGGCCAAAATAAATTAAAAACCTTAATAAGTAAAATTATAGAATTTGAGAGAGTGACTGCTTTTTTGTGAAGGTTGCCACTAATGCCGGAAGTGATGACCACAACCACTCTGTCAAGAGTAATACCAACTAAGAGAAAGAAAAAATTATTTCAGTGAATCAGGATTGTGACACAGCTTTAAATATTATTTGAATAATTGAATGATACCTTTTTTTAAACAAACATTGGAAATATCTTAGCTTACAAATATAATTAAAGTAGCTTTTCAATACTATTAAGAATACTGAAAACTACAAAATGAGACATTTTTAATAAAGCCCTAGGTTTCTTTAGTGCCTTTAAATCTATTTGCAGCCAGTAACTAGATACCATATTTTTGTTGTTACTGCACAGTTCAATATTTTGTTTTTTGGTAGTACAATAGATCCTTTTTTTTTACTATAAGACTAGATTTGTTATTTAAATAAAACCTTATGGGAACATCCTGTTTTAGCTATTGCAATCTGAAACTTAAATCTTATGGTGAAATATTATTACTTTACCAATGATATGTTACCTAAGAAGCCTCGAGCAGGGATACATGGTGAGACATTGTGAGATGTGTCATGTCTACCCCCTCCAACACTACATGACGATCACAACCACTCTGTCAAGAGTGAAACGATTGTTGTAACTTAAAGTACACAAATACTATGTTGGTAAAGTTCAATTAGTTTTGAGTTGTACTTTATTAATTTAAGTAGTCTTGCATTATTATTACAGACATATCTTACTGAATCGATGGTTCTTTTATTAATTACCATCTGCCTCTCCCTCTACCCCCTCTTCCACCTCCACGTCCTCCCCCCCTACCAGGCTCTTGCTCTCTTCTAATCTTCATAGCTTGAAATCTTTGCGCCATTTCCTCTAACTCTTGAGGGACTTCTTGATTTGCTTCTTCAAGTATCTTTATGAGCTCAGCTGCATGAGCCCAATCGTTTCTTGAAACAAAAGAAAGAGCTATTCCTGTTTTTCCTGCACGTCCTGTTCTCCCCACCCTGTGTACGTATTCTTCAATATGCCTTGGAAAATCAAAATTCACGACATGTGTCAAATCTTTTATATCAATTCCTCGAGATGCAACATCAGTGGCAATCAAAATGTTGACTGTCCCATCTAGCATGTCTTCCAAAGCTGCCTCACGATCACTTTGATCCCTATCGCCATGTAAAGATTGGCATTGTATACCTTTAAGGCATAATTCAGTAGTAATGTGGGTAGCAACTGCTTTCTTGCCACAAAATATGATGACCTTGTCAGTAGGTTCCATATTATACAAAAAGTCAAACAGAGCTGCTTCTTTGTCATCTTCTTCTACAAACATAATTTGTTGTGTGACAGTGTGCACTGCTGCTAAATCCAATGATCCAACATTAACTTGGATGGGATCTTTCATGTAAGATTCAGCAAGGCGGCGTACTCCAGTAGGCCATGTTGCGGATGTCATTACTGTTTGACGATCAGGCCTTACATCAAATAGTGATTTCCTGATTTGAGGCTCAAAACCCATGTCTAACATCCTATCTGCCTCGTCTAAAACAATATATGAGAAATTTATGATATTCAAATGCCTGGCCATTACCAAATCATTGAGTCTGCCTGGAGTAGCTATCACTATATCAACTCCCTTGGCAACGACTTTAATCTGTTCTTTACGGTCACCTCCACCATATAAGCATACTGATTTAATTCCTTTATACTGATACTTTGCTACCTCTTTGTCTATTTGAAGTGCCAGCTCTCGTGTAGGTGCCATGATGAGTACTGTAGGGCCTTCCCTCTGATCTCGAGGTATAGTTTGTCCTTCTATGTGGATTAGTGCAGGTAATAAGAAAGCCAATGTTTTACCAGTCCCTGTCTGCGCAATACCTATCATATCATCACCACGAAGAAGTATTGGCCATGCCTGGCATTGTATTGGTGATGGCTGTTTGAATCCCTGCTTGTAAATTTCATCTAAAATTTCTGGATAATGCTGAAAGGCTTGTTCAAATGTTTGAACAGGATTTGGTATGGGTTTTAAGCCTGGTTTTTCATCAAATGTTCTTTTTACTTGTATGTCATTATTGACTAGACGCCAATGAGCCACTTCTGCTTTGGACATATTCTTAACCAATGGATCTTCATTGTAAAAATCTTTGATAATTGGCGGCAGCTTATCCCATCTGTTGTTTTGTTGTTCATCATAAAAGGCATTGAGTTTATCCCAGTCAATCACTTGGACACCACCATCATTTTTCTTAAAAAAATCTTGTGAGTTACTTGTTTCCACTTCTTCATATTCTTTCCTCGGAGCAGGTTTGTAGTCTTCCATTAGGTTATTCACCATGGTTTCAGCTTTACCGATAGCTTCGTCACTGCCGAAGAGGGTTACATCCGTTTCATTACCACTGGAATCGCCTATCTTTATCTTCGCTTTAGATTCATCTTGCAGATCTCGTATTTTTGAACCACCTTTACCTATTACCCTACCTACTTTATCGGTAGGTATGGTAATAACTTTTTTGCTACCCTCTTGGCGAGAGCCAGAACGTCTATCGTCAAAACGTCCACTTTGGCCTTCGTTTGTACCACGAGACCTCCAATTGTAATCGGTATTACGGCCGCGATTTCCACGACTAGCCGTTGGTCGGTAAACCCTTGTATTGTGTGTAGGTACATTTGATGCCGGTGTTTGTACGACTACCTCTTCGTTCTCAATCCAATCATCATCGTCGCGATCAGTCATTTTGTTTATCACTTCAGTAATAAAAAGGTATCCGACACAAATTCAATGTTATTTTACAAATTTACAAATTGCAATAGGTACATGTGTACCTACCTAATTCCTTCGTAATTTTAATTTACAATTTCAAATAACTTTTTTTAATGGATTTTATGACCTGGTAACTAAGTTCTTTAGGTCAAGTCTTATTTTAATTTACTAAAAACTTTTTTTATGTTAAAAATTATAATATGAAATGAAATGAAATGAAAACGGAATGAATAGGAATGAGATGAGATGATATGGGATTAAATATAATCTCAGTAAAATGGTGGTAATTTACTGAGACTTTTTCAGGGGATTTTTTGGAGGATCCCGAGAAGTTACGTTCAGAGGCTTTGTTTCATTTTCCCACATTTGGGCACTTTCACAGATACTAACCAGTTACATAATAAACCACCGTTATTACCCATTTAAACCTGAAGAAACACTAAATAGACAAAATAAAACAAATCACACAACTTCATTCCTCGCATTCCCGCCAAAAAGTCAAGAGAAGTAGAGTGTTTATTTTGCTTATGATTTGTTCCATGGATATTTTTTTGTTCTTGAAAATGGATAGGCAAAAGAAACAACACTCAACCAATTTTTGCTCAGTGTTTTCAGGTGAAGTCATTTTTGTGATATGAAAAGTTAACAAAACGAAATTAATTGAGTTGATTATTGCGAAATCAGTTATGGGGTGAGATGAAATTCAGTGACTGAAAAGATATAACCTCTCTGTCAAATGATGAAATATAACCGACACTTCACCAAAATTTACAAACAAACCGACAAACCACATCTAGCGTCTTTATTTAATTTTCAGTTACTGTAAATTCAGTAATTGTTCAGTAATTGTAGTTCACAATTATTATACATTTAAGCCCGAATAAACGCTACACTATTACAATACACAAATAAACAGGTATACAGTCTAGATATTCATCGATATCCATATCTAAATGTTATTTTGACCAATTTTTTCCATTTTCATTTCTCTTACAATTCACTCCGGTTGCAAATATAATTTTTTAGTATGAACTTATAAGTAAATACAGTAAATTCCTAAACTAAAACAACGATTATGCACATAAACGGTTCGACAATTCCAATATTGTATTCATTAGACATGATATTTATTGTATATTTGAGTTTTTTTAAAAAGTAACTTCAAATAGCGTAGTATAAGTTCTAATATATCGTTAACTTTTTAATGAAAACGTGTCTTCGATCGGTTATCACATTCAGAATGGGCATCAGGCATGGTTTCGTATAGTATAATATACTATATTTCTTAAAATATGTTATAACAGTAAAATAAGCATAAAGCTTTTTTTTGTAATGGAGAATTAGGCCACTGCTTAAAAGTCATAGGCAAAGCAAGTAACATTTTTTTCAATGAAATATATTGTATGATAATAAAAACCAAACCCAAAATTTTTAAAGAATAGGTAGCGTGATTTTTGGTATGATTAATCATTGCGTCATTGAAATAATAGTAGCACTGCAGTAGTAAATTTTGATAGAATTGCAGTCAGATTTCTGGCGATTTTTCGTGTATGCATTGGTCACACCGTTAGTCTGGCTTTGTCAGACTACCGCTGTATTGTTTTCTCTGTTTCAATTTTCAATGTAATTAGATTTGGGAATCTCAAATTGAGATAGGTGCAGAATTTTATTAAATCCAAAGTGGCAAAGAGTAAAGTGATACTTACAGGGGAAGAGCTTACTTTCAAACCCTACTATCAGGCGACGAGCATAGCTGTTAACGCTTAAAATTGTTATTGAGTCAAATAATTATTATTTCATTTTTAAAATAGCGCATCTATTAAAATGCCGCCTCTACATTGATGAAATACAATAAAAGTGACTTCTGTGATTCCACAAAATGAGCAACTGGGCAAGGAGAATGCATCGCCGAGCAGCTACATTGAGTAATGTAGTCACGTCTTGTGGCCACCCGAATTCACTGCCCTATCCAAGAAGACTAGAAAAAGTCAAATTCGGCGTTCCACTTCTCGAAGTCTGCAAGGATGACATCCCGGGTCCCTTGCTCGTTAGTATCAATAGATTACGACGGTAATTTTAAATACATTCGTCACTGCCCTGCAGTAAAACTTATGGCCAGTTATTCGTTGTGATAAACGAAGCATTTAAAGAGCTTTTTTTATGTTAAGAAAGTATTTAATTGTGATTTGAGTTGTTTCCCGGTGGTAAAAGTGTTGAATCTCCACTAGGTTCTGATATTGAAATTGAACAAGGAGGCACCGCTGCGCCGCGATGTGTTCCGCGCGCCGGGTCATCAGGGAGCCATGAAAAAATTAATTCATTTTCTTCAAACTGGCCGACTAGTCAATGTGGACAATTATTCTGTATATACCATTGCCAGTGTCTTGAAAAAGTTTCTCAGGTAATTGTTTCTTTTCTTTTTTTTGTATACTCTTGTTGCAAATATCATATGTTTTGTCCCTTGAATAAAACATGCCAAATACTTGCAATATTTCAAAACTGCCTTCAATTTTAATGATAAAGTTATTCCATTTTAACAGTTCAGCTTGGTATATGTAATCTGTTTTCTGTTAGTTACAAAACACTTGCCTATTTCTGAAATTTGGAGAGACTTCTTTTGAAAGAGATAATAATAATGGAATACTTGATAGAATTCCTCTTGAATATATGAATACAAAAATGACCTCATTTCTAAAGTTATTTAAGTTTTTTTTATTGGGTGTGATGGTTTCATAGTACACCTGGTCAGTACTTTGATAAGGCTATGCGTCATGATAATTACTCACCGAATCCTGATCACGCAGGAGTCAGTCACTTTCGAGTCCCTAGACACATCCTTAAGGATCCATCAGATCCAATAACCCTGCTAGACAACTTTTCACCTAGAGAAATTTTGAAAATGATAAGTTCACACTGATTTTATTATATTTTATAATGAATAAAATGAGCTCTTGATTCTTCTTCTTCATCTTCTTCTTCTTCTTCGCTTCCTCAATACTGAAGGTCGTGACCACCTTGGTCCAGTTTTTGCACCAGCTTCCACCAATTCTTGATTATGTGACTTTAATCACTGGTGCATGGTGATGCCTTACAAAATTCTTCTTCTTCTTCTTCTCTGTTGTTTCCTCATTGCTGAGGGTCGTGACCACCTTGGTCCAGTTTTTGCACCAGCTTCCTCCAATGCTGCCTGCATTCGGCCTGCTTAATGGCGCCCGGGACGCTGGTGTTTGTGGCCTCCTTGATAATGTCCGTCCACCTGGTTGGCAATCTTCCTCGACTTCTCTTTCCTTCCACGTGACCTACAACTATTAATTTTTCCNTGTCCGTCCACCTGGTTGGCAATCTTCCTCGACTTCTCTTTCCTTCCACGTGACCTACAACTATTAATTTTTCCAAGTTCTCGGGATTTTGTCGGGCCACGTGTCCGAAGTACTTGAGGAGACGCTGCATGCAGATTGTAGATAGACGGGTCTTGACGTTTAGCTCCTCGAGAATTGACACATTTGTTCTGCGCTCCGTCCATGATACAAAATTACATTACATTACAAAATTAGTAATTTAAAATTACTAATTTTGTAATGTAAATTTTTTCAAATTATCCAATAACTCTAAACTAAATGTTTGAGTGGAAGTTGAAAATTTAATTAATAAATTAACTAATTTGAAACATTCTGCTTTGAAAATTTAAATATGGTATTAAAAAATTACTCCATTGTATAAATTAGAGATGCGTTATTTATCAATGTTTATGTTTAAGAAAATATATAGTAAAGCATTATATAAACTGCTTTCTTTTTTTTTTAGTAAGTGTTCAATATTATTTTGAAATGATGAAATTACAAGAAAGTAATCAAGATTTTTAAATAATTATGTGTAACACTGAATATTCTTAACTAGATTGTCTTATATCATTATTAGATTGACCATGTGATGTAACGAGTATTCTTTTAAAAATAAGTTTAATTTAATGCATTAAATGAAATACTTTAATCCACTTTTTCAATAAAAAGACATACATGTGTTGCTGTCAAACTTTAGGTTAAATCTCTAAAATCGTACATAGGTAATAGAAAACCATACACAAGTTTACATATTGCTAGTTTTCGACAACCGTCTTTACTTGCTATGTATACAAAAAGAGTTTCATTTGCCAATGTCATATTATCGTTAAAGAGATCATTACTTATTATCATACTATGATTCAGGATTGTGGTAAAGTCAGTGTTGATGTAAACTAAACATTTTTCCACTAAAAAAACTAAAATGCACCATTGCAGTCTTTTAAACGCCAATTTGACACTTTGTGAGACAGATGAGCTGTTCATTTTTGAAAGAAAAAATCTGATTACTCTAATGCAAGATGAGAAATGTGGGATTGAGTACATATTTTCTCACTTGGATATATTTTTAATATATAACTAACAAGCTTTTGCCCGCGACTCCGTCTGCGTTACTTTGGCATAAAGCTAAAATTTACCCCCCACTTCATTTACGTAGAAAGTGAAAATATTTTTTAATTATAGAATGTTAAGGAAGCTATTGAAACCCCTATTTTGAAACATTCTTTATTGGTGCTCCACTTGTATTGATCTTACCTTGATGTTATATAGCCTATAGCCTTCCTCAATAAATGGGCTATCTAACACTGAAATAATTTTTCAAATCGGACCAGTAGTTCCTGAGATTAGCGCATTCAAACAAACAACTCGTCCGCTTTATCATAATTATTATAGATTTATAATCTTATTCTGAGTTGAAAATTAAAAAAAATAATTCTAAGCTAATCTTTAAAAGAAAAGCCCAGTGAAATTTAAGATGGAATTTTTTTATTTAGGAAGATACCAGGAGGCGTTTTCAGCCGCGATGGTGAAATGCAGCTCTTTGCAGCAGTTGAGCTGCCGGAGGAAAGGCAGGTCGATGAAATTCGCAGGTAGGTGTTTAAATTATAAATCAAAATACGAAATATAATAATATGTTTTTGCTATATTAGCGCCAGTACAATAGAGGAATCTTGGGTGTCTAATCTTAGAGGACTGTGCAAACACTGTCATGATATTAAATAGCAAAGTGTAAATTAAGTACGAAGGTAGAATGTGATAACAAAATTCAATGTTTGTGTTGACAGAACCAACTGTGAGAAGATAAGGACACACCTTTTGTAAATGCATGTTAATTTTTTTTTTTATTATTATTAATAAATATGAATAAGTCTTCTTCACACTTTTAAATTGGTGCAATAACAATTCTTAATTAACAATTTATTGTTGCAAAAAAATAATAATATTAAATCATTATTAATTACGAATTTAATTTTAGTGTTGATGAGATAAGCTGTCCTCATTGTGCTTATTTTGAAGTCGGCAATGCGGTTGAAAGATGTAAATTAAATAACTAAGTAAAAACCACAAACGACTTTTTCTTTTTTTTTCCTACCTAAGCTGATAGCCTTGAGAGGCTATATCAGCGGAACCTTAACTAATAGGTGAGCTCACGGGGCTCAAACCTGACGACGTTGCTAACACGAACCCTAGCAAGAGCCGTACTTCGCAGAATCTACCACCGGATCGGAAACGCGACCCACTGAGAAGATCCGGGGAGAACCTCAGTGGGCTGTGTCTGAGGGTTAAAACGAGAATAGACGATCGATTTGTGGCAGACACACGGTTTACGTCTCGCCGGATCTACTCAGTGGGTCGCAATTTCGATCCGGTAGTAGATTCTGCTACTCTTCCTAGGGCTAGTGTTAACAAATTCTCTCGGGTTGAGCCTGTGAGCTCACTAATTAGTTAAGGTTCCGCTGATATAGCCTCCTAGGCTACCAGCAAATAGGTAGGGAAAAAAACATGTATTTCGTACTTTTTTTTAATATCACACTTCAATATCATGCCTCTTACTAGCCCACTGAGTTTCTCGCCGGATCTTCTCAGTGGGTCGCGTTTCCGATCCGGTGGTAGATTCTGCGAAGCACTGCTCTTGCTAGGGTCAGTGTTAGCAACTCTCCGGTTTGAGCCCCGTGAGCTCACCTACACACGTTAGGGTGAAGCTGAAATAGCCTCTCAAGGCTATCAGCATAGGTAGGAAAAAAAAAGCCTCTTAGACAGTGGCATTCGCATTGAAAGCCCCAATTTAATAAATTCAGCAATTTTCTTAATGTGTTCCTGGCTTAATCTTAGATCGATGTATTTCCGTGTCAGCATTGCCGAACGCATGTTATGATTACAACAATGCTTGTTTGTGGTAGGGTCTCCGGAATTTTAATGTAGTAATGCGATGCACCGTCTTAGTTGCATCGTATACGCTCATGCATAAATTATAATGTATGCGCGTTTCAGCTTTTGACATTTTACGATTGCCGCACAGGAACAACGGTCTCATTGATGTTTATATATATATACATATACAATATTAAGTACATATTACGAGATTTTAGCATAGCAATGTAGGGCACTTGACAAATGTTTTAATTCGAACGTGTCGTTTTTATAAAAAAAAAAAACCTATATTTGTGCTATTGTGATTTTTTAAATGGTACTTAGTTATAATGTTTTCTACGGTTTTCGCGATTCGGAAATAAAATAATGATAATACTAAAAATACGCGAAATTAAACGATGAAAATAGTGTTAATTTGCTTTCTTTTTATTAACGAACGCTTGTTTTTATTATGACTAGACTTAAATATAGGGATGCTAAATTAAAAAAAATTTATAAAATATACAATTATAAATTTATTGTCCTAATTTTGTATTGCTATTACAACTCCGTACACATTTATATTCGTAGAGCGTTTTGTGAACACTAGGTAGCATTACTGTCTTGCTTTTTCCCCTACCTCAGCGTTGGTAGCCTAAGTGGCTATTCCAACCACTCGCGGACCGCTAAGTAAATTCACTGGCTGAACCTGAGAGATTGACTATACTGAGACCTTAGAACTATATCTCAAGGTGTGTGGCGCATTTATGTTGTAGATGTCTATGGGCTCCAGTAACCACTTGACATCAGGTGGGCTGTGAGCTCGTCCATACATCTAAGCAATAAAAAAAAAAAGATTACTCGGTACGTTGACCAACGTGTCGGAATGTATCCCGACACTGAGAAGATCGGGCTAGTAGCTCAGTAGGGTTGTGTTTATGGACCAGGCGTCATGCCTAAACGTCGCAAAGTTTTTGGTTTTCCTGATTCAAAGGCTAAGCAAGGCGGCGGTAAATAAAGCACATTTTAGTCTTTGTACCCGTGTCTTAAGTCTCCTTTTTTATTTCTTTTACGTTGTCTTGTGTATTGGCTTTTGGCAACTACTTAAACCCGCTGGACTGTCAGCTCGATGACTGCTCATCCACGCTAATAGCAATAAAACGGATTCGGCTCTATTCTGTTATAAAGTGATTCAATTAAATTTAATCAGATTACCGTAAGGTTGCGACACCAAGATCATTGTCCAGCGGTTGAAGGCGTCGACTGCAATATGCTGTTAAGAAATGTTTACAGTGTTGCAAATTCTCTTCTAGAGACTTATCTTTTTGAAATCACAATAAGATTATGTTTGTTTTGTATGGTTCTGCGATATAGAAATATTAAGATACTAGAGACCCGCCCTCGCTTCGCTTCGGAAACTGTCATTTATTATTGATTTCTCCACTATTTAATGTATGTTATTATACATATAAACCTCTTCAATCACTCTATCTATTAAAGAAAACCGCATTAAAATCCGTAGTTTTAAAGATTTAAGCATACATAGGGATATAGGGACAGAAAGCGACTTTGTTTTATACTATGTAGTGATATTCGACTAATTCATCGAACAAAATGTCCAGTAGATGTATGTATCTACGGGTGTTGCGAAAAGAAATTCTTGATGAAGGCACTTTTTTTCCGGTTTAAACAAATGAAATTGAACGACTTCAAGTTTGGATTTAATTTCTCTTGTGTGATAAACGAGACAAGAACTATACCCATATTCAAATGCCGTGGCACTGTTGTCATCACCCGATTCTGTGTACCGAATGGTAAACAGTCGACGTCGCCCTAAACACGTCTTCACGGATCCTCTCGTTCCTTTAACGATGCTTTTAGGTACCTCAAGCACCGGTCACCGTCCTGGCGGAATCCGTCGCTCGCGACGAAGGGCTTGACGAGTAAATTAACCCATAGACACAGCCCACTGAGTTTCCGCCGGATCTTCTCAGTGGGTCGCGTTTCCGATCCGATGGTAGATTCTGCGAAGCACGGCTCTTGCTAGGGTTCGTGTTAGCAACGTCGTCAAGTTTGCGCCCCGTGAGCTTACCTACTAGCTAAGGTTACGCTGATATAGCCTCTCAAGGCTCTCAGCTTAGTAGAAAAAAAAAACCGTCCGTTACACGAATGTTTCCCGAAGTGGGAATCGAGCGCACGATATGTTAACTACTCCATCATCAGGCGTGTAAACATTAGAGATAGATTGGAAACGTTCGGATTTTATTGTAATACATTACGTTTCAAAGTATTTGAGCGATTGTTCAGATTTGATCTTGGCTGAAAGACCTAATTGAATCTCATTACGGACGACCGATAAAAATAGGAAGTTGTAAATCGATGCTAGCCGATAATCCATTCTGAAGTTGAATCATGTTACATATTAAACAAACGTGCTAATCGCATTACTGTACATTGCGTATTCATATTGCCGCATGTTGTATAATGTGGCGTTGTGTCCGCGTTGAGCAAGACCCCGCAACGAACGGCTATTCATGCGTTAACGAGTCGCACGCCGCCTGTGATGCTTATGCCCGCTGATACGGATCTTAACCTCCGTGACCCGTGATATTTTCGGCGGGGTCTTCTAAAATGTAGTACCTAATCAATTACTAGAGTACATTGCAGTTTATCCCAAGTTTATCTAGAGTATGCGGTTATAAGACAGCTTTCTGTTATGTCTAAACTTGTTGACTGTTAATATTCTAATAGAGATAGCTTTATTTTTTTATCCTACCTTAGCTGATAGCCTTGAGAGGCTGTCACCGTAACCTAACAAGTAGGTGAGCTCACGGGGCTCAAACCTGACGACGTTGCTAATACTAACCCTAGCAAAAGCAATGCTTCGCAGAATCTACCACCGGATCGGAAACGTGACCCACTGAGAAGATCCGGCGAGAAACTCAGTGGATTGTCTGTGGGTTAATTTACTCGCTGAGCCCTTCGTCGCAAGCGACGGGTTCGACGAGAACGATGACCGGTGCTTGAGGTACCTAAAAGCACCGTTAGTGGATCGGGAGGATCCGAAATGACGGGCTTAGGGCGACGGCGACGTTGTTCGGTAGCTGTCACTTTTATAACTATATACATCAGTTGTTTGTGTCGCTTAAATGTGGGAACGAGCTCACGACTCACCCGGTCTTAAGTGGTTATAGGAAACCATAGATTTCGACAACGCAAATACCGCCACCCACCTTGATAACAAAGGCTAGTAGATCTTATTCGACAAATCGATGTTTGGTCACACTATAAGATATTCCATCTAATTGTTTTAAGTCTATCACGGTTTGTTTCGTTTCATCACCGTTGCTAAAAGTTGGATTTCACATTCTCGTGAAGGTCATTTTAGAAAATCATTATCATAAAATAATCAGAGCAGAATAATTAATTTGTAATTCATTTACGAATGTCTCGCATTATGTTCATCGTCAGTTCTTACTATATATAGTAAAGTTAATTTTAATCTTATAATTAGAAATTTTGAATAGAAATACGGATGGTAATTACGTAACTTACTACACGTATTCACTATACAAATCAGGCTTAGAGTCTGGTCGGAAAATAAGCTAAGAATACTGTTACTACGGACGGATGATTGGAAAGTAAAAACTACAAGTTCGCTGAGTTTGGGACACTAGTGCTAAAAGAGTGTTGTGAGTTCCCACAAACACATACCATCATCCATCAGCATGATTTCCTTTTTGAAGGGCGGGGTAACTCTTATAGATAACTAGCTGACCCGGCAAACATTGTTTTGCCATATATAAGATTTCTAGGGAATTTCTAGTGTAGAAAAAAAAAACTAACTTATTGTAAGTGTGTAAGGATGTGGTAAATGAGTGAAAGAGGTATGTAGTGCTGTGAACGATGAGGGAATATATAATAAAAATAACAAAACCCCATTCAACCACATAATACCTCATTATAACAAAAAAAATGTCCAAATAAAAAAAATATGTTAGGGGTGGACAACCCTAATCACTTAGGGGTATGAAAAATAGATAGTAGCCGATTCTCAGGCTTACTGAATATGCATAAAAAAATTCATGAGCGATTAAGCGGTTTCGGAGGAGTATGGGAACGAACATTGTGACACGAGAATTTTATATATTAGATTTTATCTCATATGTCGATAGAATTTAAGCTGTATATGGACTCCGTTCTTCAATAATAATAATAATAGTATAGTATATCGAGAGGTGAAAGGCTATATGGTTTAAACGACATTTCGCTTAATACATAACATTTATCTTTGTAATTAAAGTTGCTTTGTATTTGGTATTAACTTGATTGAACTTCAATTAAGTTTAAGCCATTCAAATAGCTGAAGAACTGTGTGAACTTGGTTTACTGGTGGTAGGATCTCTTGTGAGTACGCGCGGGTAGGTTCCACCACCCTGTCTATTTCTGCCGTGAAGCAGTCATGCGTTTCGGTTTGAACGGTGGGGCAGCCGTTGTAACTATATTTGAGACCTTAGAACTTATATCTCAAGGTGGGTGGCGCATTTACGTTGTGGATGTCTATGGGCTCCAGTAACCACTTAACACCAGGTGGGCTGTGAGCTCGTCCACCCACCTAAGCAATAAAAAAAAAATGTTTTAGAATTTTTTTTAGTTTGTCGTACCACGTTTTCCGCCGAGTACCTACACTTAATCCACTGACTATAGCTTTTGTTCGCAGATTGCTAATGTCACTGCCCGTTTGCACGCAGCGATTATTGGTACTGTTGTTTGGTACGTTCCGGGTGATGGCTTCCAACGCTGACAAAGCGGGTTTGTATTCAAATTCAATTCAATTTCAAAATCATTTATTTCAACATAAATGTCACACACTTATTGAATGTCAAAATATAAATAACAATGTTAACTCTACCACCGGTTCCAAAAAAAGCCACAGTCCTGAGAAGAACCGGCGAAACAAATTCAGCGGGCTTTTTTTGTTTTTTCTCAAAAAAAAAAATTTTTTTTATTCTTTATGTTTGAACTGTTATATAGCGTCTGCTTTATTAACTCGCGATGTTAAAAAAGCAAACAGCTTAAATCGAACATCACAGAGTGCATTGTTAATCCACGATGTTCATAATTAGATTGAATTTTTTTTTTAACCGACTTAAAAAATGGAGGAGGTTCTCAATTCGACTATGTTTTTTTATGTTGGTACCTCATAACTTTTGACTGGGTGAATCGATTTTGATGATTTTTTTTTTCATTAGAAAGCTGAAGCTTCCCGTGTGGTCCCATTTTTTTCAATTTAGTCCAGTTCTAATAATGGTATAGGTACATGAGAAAACCAATATAAGTCTTAAATTTGCATATCACGCCAACCGATTTCGATGATTATTGTTTTTAGTGTATATTAATTTGTTTCGGAATATCTTTTTTTTTTGCTATTTAAAGTCGGTTTTTGTTAAAGCATTTCTATTTACAATTATTTGTCGTAAAATTATTGACAGAGCGGTCGTCGTCGTGTTGTGGTTTGCGTACTCGTCCGTAAATCGAATTGTGTGAACTAGGTATTCGAAATGACGGATGTTTGCGGAAGAAATTCAATGCGAGATTAAACCGCAAATTATTACTTTACAAGCGGCCCGCTCCGGCTCCGCTCGGGTCTTTAACAAAAATTTCAACGATGTTTGACGTTGTTTTATTTTTTTAAATAAAAGAACACTTATTGCGGCATAACTATAATAGTTAGACATATACTGTCGCGACACTTTTTGTAAATAATAATGTGTTCTACAAAGTCGTAGTACATTATTTTATTCTATCATCAATAGTTTTTGCAGGGCACGACGCGATGTAAATAATATTTTAGGTAATTTTTTTACGCCTTCGGTTACATTATTGTAGTTTTAGTAAGGATCCCTAATTTTTTTCAAAAAAGATTATAGTCTATGTCACTCGGGAATAGAATAGTTTCCAAGCTGTTAAAGAATTTTTCAAATCGGTTCAGTAGTTTCGGAGCCTATTCAATACAAACAAACAAACAAATCTTTCCTCTTTATAATATTAGCATAGAAAACTATGAAATTACGTTTTTAATAGATAATCATAAAAATCTTGTAACTTATGTATATTATTTAAATATCAGTTTGTTCCGTGGGAATCATAGATTCGGAAACGTGTTTAATGTTCTCTAGAGCAAGCTGATTTTTTTATATTAAAATTGAACAATGAAAACGAATTAGAGTTGTAAATAATGAATTGAGTTTTTTTTCTAACTAGTTATTTTTCTATACACGTCCTATTCTTTTAGTGTTCTATCATGTCTTAATTAAAATTACTTTTACCGTTTAATTTCGCGTGTTTTGTTGTTACATAAGCAAACTTGTTAGTGGCATACATGATTAGAGGGATTTTATTTGTAAGAAATAACAACTTTAAAATACACGAGTTAAGATATTTGAAAATCTTATCTCATTTATTCTAGGGTGATTGCGTACACTGGTTTCCCCGAGAATGCCTACGGACGTATGGTCTATGGCCGTATGGTGTTCCAAACATCGGAAATGTAAATCAAAAGAAAAATGCGAGATTAAACCTTTTTTTTCCTACCTAAACTTGCAAAGACTTGAGAGGCTATATCAGCGTGGCCTTAACTAGTAGGTGAGCTCACGGGGCTCAAACCTGATGACGTTGCTAACATGAACCCTAGCAAGAGCCGCGCTTCGCAGAATCTACCACCGGATCGGAAACGCGACCCACTGAGAAGATCCGGCGAGAAACTCAGTGGGCTGTGTCTGAGGGTTAATTAACTCGTCGAGCCCTTCGTCGCAAGCGATAGGTTCGACGAGAACGATGACCGGTTAAACCATAAATGTAGTTTTAATTATGTCTACTACTCCCAAAAATCGAATAAAATACTCCATCAAGTATTGTTTGAGAGAAATGTTAATTTTGATGTATACGAGTAGGTATTTCATCGTTGTGGAAAAACACGCGATGATGTTTCAATTACAGCGTAATTTCCAACGAAAACCTCGTTCTCAGGGATTATGTTCTCACGCCGATAGCCGCGATCGTTTCTTGTTAGTTCAACACGTGCGTTTAGTTGGAACATCACCATATTGCTTCCAAACAAAGTCGTCAATGCTACGAAAACTGATAGTTTTCAATTTGCGAATTGTTACAAATTTTTTTTATGGTTTAGATGGATGGACGAGCTCACAGCCCACCTGGTGTTAAATGCTCACTGGAGCCCATAGACATATACAGAATAAATGCCGCCACCCATCTTGAGATATGGGTTCTGAGGTCTCAGTATAGTTACAACGGCTGCCCCACTATTCAAACCAAAACGCATTACTGCTTCAAGGCAGAAATAGGCAGGGTGGTGGTCCCTACCCGTGCGGTAATTTAGTCAAACTAGCAGGCTTTGCCGTCAAATATCTAAACATATAGCTAAAATTACAAAGCACATTATGCTTGCGTGATGCTGACTCTGGATAGCATCTACTAGTCTCTTTCTGTGTGTGTTCGTAAAATGTAACTAATCGGAGAATAGGCAAACTTACTCGAGTACCACAAAACCACCATTGCCAAACGTCATCATGTTGGCGTGGTGTATTATACTTTACCACCACCGTCTTAAATATTTCGACCCCGTGTAATTACATATTTTGATTAGTAGGATAGGTTTGGGCAATAAAAATAAACAATTCGACTCCATGTTTTAATATGGATGGCGACATTTACGTTTTGATGCCTATTGGTTTATTTTAATCAAGCACTAGCTGACCCGGCATACTTCGTAGTGCCCCAATCTATAAATAAAAGAGACATCAAGGGGACACATCAAAGGAAAAACAAAATTGTTTGTTTTTATATAATTCCGACCTTTTTTATATTTTCTCACCTTTTAAAACTTCCCTGGACTTCCACGAATAATTCAAGACCAAAATTAGCCAAATCGGTCCAGCCGTTCTCGAGTTTTAGCGAGACAAACGAACATCAATTAATTTTTATATATAGAGATAACAAATTTCGCGCTCTTTAAATAAAATAGTCATTTGAATCAAAAGGGCTTGCAGCGTCATACAGAAATAAAGGCAAATCACGTACACCTCAATTGTATATTTAGAAGTGTACAATAAACACAAAAGGTTCACGTTGGTGTCGCCTTTGGCTACAGAATAGGTCAATCGAAAGTGGGTTTTTTTAAAGCACGTAACTGCGTACCTAATTTACGTTGATAAGAGCACTCCTAGGTCAGGATCTATCGGGTGTTTCAGCAATTGCTGAAGCGATCGATAACGTGAATACATTGATTGATTGATTGACGAACGCCAGTATAGATTAACAAACACTTGGCATTACCGAACTGCGAAACATTAGCAGTTGTAATTATGCCAAATGCCAATTAGACGAGGTTTTGCGTAGGCGCGTAACAATTAAAACTTTATCTACCCAATGGCCTTGTTGTCATTTATGCCCCTTAATCTCGGGCTGCAAATTCAAGGGTCAGATTCTGAAGTACGTGATGGCGTTCACGTTGTATCGTTTATGGACTCCCATAACTACTGTAGTAATAGGCCGTGATGATCAGTTCACAGTGACGTGTTTGTTATTTTTATTTTTTATTTTTATTGCATAGATGGTTCTACGAGCTCACAGTCCATCTGGTGTTAAGTGGTTACTGGAGCCCATAGACATCTACAACGTAAATGCTGCCACCCACCTTGAGATATGAGTTCTAAGGTCTCAGTATAGTTACAACGGCTGCCCCACTCTTCAAACCGAAACGCTTCACGGCAGAAATAGGCAGGGTGGTGGTACCTACCCGTGCGAACTCACAAGAGTTCCTACCACCAGTAAACTTCAAAGTTTCGTAAGAAGAACGGCGTATTGTGCATACCAGGCCTTGCTCTTGTCCAGTTTACAGTACTTACATTTGGTGGTATTATACGAGGATGTCGGGTCTCACAGACGCGGGATTGGAACCCCTAATCGAATATTCCATTGTTAACTCAATTAAACAGAATTATTTAATAGACGTGCCTCGCGGTTTCACTCTGCTTTGGTGTTGCACCTCAAAATAATGAAGCACTATATTCTCGCGATAAATGTTACTTGTGTTACTCTGGGTCTAAAACTAAAAGTCGGTTTTTGGATCCGTGAAATATTACCACCATTTACCATGAAAATATCATATATATTTATTTTTTATGCGAAATTTGTAAATATTCAATAATACATATATTTTTTAAATACACCAGTATAATATATTTGAATATTACAAAAGAAAAGTAAAGTTTTTGATGGTAAATACGCAAGGAGAGTTTAACTCTGTTGTTTGCTTTGAGAATTAGTTCGCCTGCTAAAAGTAATCTTCGAACGATTATTTAATCATTGTGGCATCTCCACTTGGCCTAGATCGAACCCTCTGTCTGGGTATAAAACTAAAACGTAACACTTTAGATTTTATTGTTTGACCTCTTTCGGTTTCTTTTGATTTTAACCGGCAATAACATCGACATTCTCAGAAACGTCGCGTATTTTTATTATCTTTCGTTTGAATATGGTTTGTTCGATTTCTTGGCTTCGAGATTAACAATAAACAAGTGCCTATCGAAAAACCATGGTAAATACCGTTAGAACTGTGATACGTCAATTCATGAAAATATTTAAAACAATAATAAAATACTAGAGGTCCTGCAGTAGTCGAAATTCGACTATAATTAATTGGAATTGTAAGTTTGTACACTATTATGATTGTATTGTATATTTCTATAATCACAAATTTCGCCAAGACTACACTATAAATAATATTATCAAAGACAAACAATATATAATTTAAATTTGACAACAGACGTCAAGAACAAAAGTTTGATAATAAATAGTATGCGTGCGTGTGTGCGTCAAATACATGGTATGTAGTGTGTGTAATGTTTTCTTTATTGATTTAATGTATCTTTTATGCATTATTTAAAAAAAATATTAGCATTGTGCACTTCTTCTCTATAAGTGTCGAAAATTTCATACTCCTCCGTCCGCGCAATTTTCGTAAAAAGGGATGCAAAGTTTTTGCTTCACGTATTAATATATAGATGGAGAGCCATGGAGATAATTTAGTTACAAATATTTAAATATTTGCTCCGAGGAATTGTGTGTCGCGTGATCTCATTTCAATCATTGCACAGCCCGCTACTGGGGGAGAGTTGTTATTTCATGCTACCTAGAGCTACTGCTATCCACAGGTATTCGAGGTATCATTCTACCATGTACCCTTGGACTTGGTATGAACTTCCCTCCAATCTGTTTCATGATCACTTTATATGTCTCTCTTCAAACGAGTTTTGCGACGAGTACTTAGCAGCGACTTGGCTATGTTCCTGGCATAGATGACATCAATCAGCCACGGTAACCACTTTCTATCACATGTGTCATATGCTTGTCTGCCTACAAAACCAATTAAAAAAAAAAAACAGATGAGTTTAACGCTTTTTAACAAGTTTTCTCCTAACTGACTTCTAAATCGAACAGTGAAATAGGTGTAGGTAATTATGCATTAAAAAAAAACACATTTTTCCAATAACTGGAAGTCAGTGTGTATAAAATGGCGGGCGCGTGATATTAATCAAGACGAGAGTGAAATTTAAAAAGTCTTTTAATATTATGCTTCGAGTTATTATTACTTACCTTCACGCTCTGAATAATCTTGTTAAGCCATGTTTGACACAAGTGTTACTAAATATTACTTTGTTTTGTTATTTTGACTATAGTTTCGTTGTTTGTAGCTGTGACGCTATTTTAGTTTTTTTTTTTATTGCTTAGATCGGTGGACGAGCTCACAGCCTATCTGGTGTTAAGTGGTTACTGGAGCCCATAGACATATACAATGTAAATGCGCCACCCACCTTGAGATATAAGTTCTAAGGGTCTCAGTATAGTTACAATGGCTGCCCCACCCTTCAAAAACGCATTACTGCTTCACGGCAGAAATAGGCAGAGTGGTGGTACCTATCCGCGCGGACTCACAAGAGGTCATACCACCAGTAATTACGCAAATTATAATTTTGCGGGTTTTATTTTTATTACACGATGTTATTCCTTCACTGTGGAAATCAAGATCCACCTGCATTGCGATTGGGAAATGTTGATAGGGAGATATGTCAGCTTATAAGTGTCACAGTTTTGCCTATTTCTGCTGCGATGCAATCGTGCATTCTATCAATCCTAACACCTATATAACCGATTTGATTTGAACCCCGTGGGCGGTGATCGAATGTAGGTTCAGGTGTCTATGAGCTCTGGTAACATTTTAACAACTAGACAGTTCGAGAGCGCCATCACTGAAACTTCCAGATACAAACTAGTTCACCTATTTCTGCCGTGAAGCAGTAATGCGTTTTTTGAAGGGTGGGGCAGCCGTTGTAACTATACTGAGACCTTAGAACTTATATCTCAAGGTGGATGGTGGAGATTTACATTGTACAGTGGTTTACATTGTAGATGTCTATGGGCTCCAGTAACCACTGAACACCAGGCGGGCTGTGAGCTATGGCTGTCCACCCATCTAAGCAATAAAAAAATAAATGACAATGACAATGTCAGTACCACGTACATCGCGATCCCTCACAATAAAACGAACGTCCATATTTTGATAATAAATGCACAGACGGTCGTTTGTCGATCACGTATATGGTGCATTCATAATATAGAAACGCACATACTCATATAATATGTACGTCGGGTAAATACGTGCGTCACGAACGAATACGAAATCAGTCTGTGATACTTTACCCAATAGATATGATAACATTAATTAATTTATAATGTTTATTTTGATGTGCACGCTAAGAAAGATGCTCAAGATAAAATACGATATTATTATAAGATTACACTATAGTATATGAATTATAATGAACGACAAATATTATGCAGTAGATAATAAACAGCCTGTATTGTCTATCCTGTTCGAAGGATTCCTATCACTTTTGTCTGTTAAGCTGGCATAACCTATCGAGGCTACCAGCATAGGTAGGAAAAAGCAAGCTTTTTGAACAAAAACAATCTCTGATGTTCGATGCAAGAGGAAATATGGTTGCTGGGTTACACCTTGTTTATTGATAACTTCGTCATTGTTGTATGTTTTTAACACGCTTATATTAGCTTCAGACGTATGTATGTTAGTATGTAACGGAATCTTTGAACATGATTTTGACCCCCTTCAAAACGTCGGATTAACTCGAAATTTGGTATATGTACTTATTAAGGACCGATATATTTTATGAACAGATATGAGTAGAAGGGTTATTTTAATAATATCCTGAAAAGCACCTCACG
This sequence comes from Bombyx mandarina, assembly GCF_003987935.1. The sequence continues at coordinate 225,527 of NW_021011603.1, forward strand.
CTTTTTTTTACAATAAAATCATTTTATCTTACACTATTTTTAATTCAAATTTATTAAAATTTATTTTCTATTTTTTAATTGAATTTTCTATAAAACCGTATTTTGTTAGTTTTTTTAAACTATTATTTATTTTTTGATTAGGCAACTGCCGTATTGAAATTACTAGAGGTCCCGCAGTAGTCGAAATTCGACTATAATTAATTGGAATTGTATAATAAGTTTGTACACTATTATGATTGTATAATATTTTATACTTCTATAATCACAAATTTCGCAAAGGCTACACTATAAAAAATATTAATAAAGACAAACAATATTTAATCTATTCTCAATTTGACCACACACGTCAAGAACAAAAGTTTGACAATAAATAGTGTGCATGCGTGTGTGCGTCAAATACATGGTATGTAGTGTGTGTAATGTTTTCTTTATTGATTTAATATATATTTTATGTATTATTTTAAAAAAATATTAGCATTGTGCACTTCTTCTCTATATTCTCTATAAGTGTGGAAAATTTCATACTCCTCCGTCCGCGCAATTTTCGTAAAAAGGGATACAAAGTTTTTGCTTCCCGTATTAATATATAGATGATATTAATTTTCAGGTACAGGCATGACATCGGAAGCTCTAGGCGTGTCGGTGGCGCCTTCGTTTTTCCACTCTTGCGTGTCGGACGGTAAAACGGCCACAATGGAGGATGTGCAGCGTTTCAAGGTCAGTTGCGACACGTCCGCGACAACACGCACGCGCGTATACACGCACACACGCACACGTAAATACAATGACCCTTCGTGAACCGTGCGATAGGTGAATTTTCGATTGACTAACCGTTCCCTGTATTTTCACCCGCGTTAGATTCTGATACCTACTCGATAACTTGACACGGAATACTGAAGCATAGTAAAAAAAAAAAATTAATATAATTTTTTTCGCCTCAATCGTAAAATTTATTTTAATCGTAATTATGTACATACTATGATAATATTGATAAATGTATTTTGATTAATTTTTATTTTGCTTGTTACAAAAATTAAAACTACCGTCACACAAAAAAAAACTTTTAAAATATTATTGTCTCGAAATCTCAAAGTATTTTGTGTTCTATTACTATTATTATTAGTTACAGACTTTCGTCTAATTAATAATGACGACTCACAGAGTACAATATTTATTTACTCGAGTTGATTAATTGATCGATTTGATGAAAAAAGGCCGGAAGACTTTCTCGTCTCGAGGGAAATTATTTGTATCATTGGAGACTTCTCCGCTGTTTCGAAACACGATAATCTTATCGGCGGCTGTGTGATCGATGAACACATGGCATCGAATACGTTACAACACTGTCTCTCAGATAACAATACGTTTATAAATACGAAACGATTTTATGAGCTTTGTAAAAAACACACGGTTACAGTACGCGAATAGTTTCACTAATCGATATACACAGACATATCGATTCGATTTACAGAATCGATGGGAACACGATGTTTTTTTGCGATCGTATGTACGTAGGTACATCCATTACGTTATGGCGAGAACAAATGTCATTAATCCGTCTTATCGCAATGTATAAGTCAATATAAGCGAGGTGTTTTTTTATCGTAGTTTAGCTAAATGGAGTTCTAATAGTGTTTCCTTATCAGATAGTGGGATGTTAAATTTGAATTATCCTGAGTTTACGCAATCCGGCGTATGTATGTGTGAACTGCGTTGTACGGTGGCCCAATTTATTTTATGCGACATACAGGGGAATTCATTGAGCGCGTTTTTACGTTACTAGATGAGTTTTGCTCGGTTTTTTTTTTTTGATAACGCCATCTTGTTGTTTCTTTAAAGCGGTTAGTTGCCTTCAATTAAGAATAATAGTATTATTATTCGCCAATAGATGTCGGGAAGAGTTCATTAATGAAAACACGAATAAAACAACATTTTCTGAAAATAAATCGTAGCTAGATGGATTTATCGCCCCCGAAATCCCCTGTATACAAAATTTTATGAAAATCGTTGGAGCCGTTTCCGAGATTCAGATTATATATATATACAAGAATTGCTCGTTTAAAGGTATAAGATTGCTTTGATGTATGAACGAAGTTGGAAGTCGTGGTGGCCTAAAGGATAAGACGTCTGGTGCATTTGTATCGAGCGATGCACCGGTGTTCGAATCCCGCAGGCAAGTACCAATTTTCTTAATGAAATACGTACTTAAGAAATGTTCACGATTGACGTCCACGGTGAAGGACATAAAACTGATAATTACTCTTTGCTTGTCTATGATGTATGAACTCTTAAGTATCTTTTACAATGCGTTACTGTTTTTCATTACGTTGAAATATAAAAAGTTACAAAACTAATAAATTTAAATTATAATTAACATAGAAAACTCTTAATTGCGACACCGCCTACTTTCGGATAGTAAAAGTTGAAATAATTTATAATAATTAATAAGATTAGCGGCTTTAGGGCTGATAGAAATATTTTCAAAGACATTCTTATACAGTGTGTGATTTTTTGGACGTAACAATAAAAATATTAAAATTTCATCGTTGAATTGATATACACAAAGCAACATCGTGTTCTCATCAATCACTGCACTTTTTTTATATTTAGCTAATAAATTAACTGTAAATAGCTTATAATTTGTTTTTAACGAAATGTATCTGTAATACATGCGGCGAAAGGCTGAAGTTTGCGTGAGTACAATACAATTACGGAACAGTTAAATCATCAATCGCCTTTCCCTATTAGAAACGCTTCTTCTATTAGTCGGGCTTTAAATGTATGTTACCTCTTTTTATTTCTTCGGTTGCATAGATAGGTAATGTTTGTTAATAAAAATGCAATGCTCTAGGATTTAGTTATTGGCTTCTGGTTTAGTAATTCACAGTAGATCTGAGCGCATTTGTATTTTAGATTCATAATATGGATTAAGTTGGAATAAAATCAATTTTGGATTATTTTTATCAGATTGTCTATAACGTCTAGATTGTGTAAAGGAAGTCTCGAGGTCGAAATGATAATTGAATTAACTCACTCATAAACGGACAAAAATATATAACAAATTAGATAACATTAAAAAAAATGTATTATCAAGTTCAAATCGAGAATACGTAATAGGCAGCTGGCGGACCGAGGTCTCGCGAGGTCATAGCCCAGCTGATTTTTGTTTCGTTACATTGCGCGTAAAGAAAAAAACAAATTCGTATTTTGAAATTTTAAAACGATCAGAATAAATATTCTGTAAAGTTTATTATCGTTTCGGCTTTCGATTCGCTTACACTCTGTGCAATCAATAGGTGGGCGAGCAAAGGCACATGTCACTTATATGTTTGTAATGTATGTCTTTATATGTCGTTCACGTGGCCAGCTACTTACTGACTGTTGCTATAATGACAATTAACATAGAGAGAGGTTGATTGTAAAGCGTAGGTGCGTCCGTCGGCTAACCCTAACACGACAACAGTGAAACATGAAAGCCTAGTGTGTTCTTTGTGCTACAGGCGTACGTCTTAACGGGAAACATATTATTCTTCAAGGTGTCCTAATATATATATAAAAAATACTCTAAACAATAATTATCATATTAAAAATTATTAATAATCGTTAATTAACACAGATGTTAAATATAACCTACAGTAAAAGTTTATTCGCGCATCTAATCGGTTACTCGGTACATACACATTGATAAAAATGATTCCAATATGTAGGTAGGTATCCAACTGAATATTATTTGTAAACGCGTCGTCAAATGGACTAATAAAAAAAGTAAAATAGGCCTTATTACAAAATTAAATATGCCTAAAGTATTTTTTTTTATTTTGTCCCCTAGAAACGCATCACTTATAATTCTATATATGTAAATTACCATTCCATATTCACGGTTTCTGTATTGGCTATTCAATATTTACGGAACACATTCCGTGCGAATCAAGACCTTTTATTGTACTACAATGTTGGCATAATCTTAATAGCGCTAACGATCAATGCAGCTTTTAGGTACCCCAAGCACCGGTCATCGTTCTCGTCGAACCCGTCGCTTGCGACGAAGGGCTCGGCGAGTAAATTAACCCTCAGACACAGCCCACTGAGTTTCTCGCCGGATCTTCTCAGTGGGTCGCGTTTCCGATCCGGTGGTAGATTCTGCGAGGCTCTTGCTAGGGTTAGTGTTAGAAACATCTTCAGGTTTCAGCCCCGTGAGCTCACCTACTACTCCGATGACGCTGACATTGTCTCTAAAAAAAAAAATCAATATAAAACTATATGTCCGTTGCGGTGAGGTATCTGAAGTTTTGAAAGGGAACTTGTCTATATTACACAATCTGCATTGGAGGAGATTTCTCGTACGGAATTTGTATAATTTGTATATAAATATAATAAATAATAAATATATAAGAAACATAGCCGCGTTTTACTAATTAGGAAATTATAATATTTGAAAGTTATAAATTTGCCTACCAAAATATTGTAATTTACTCTCACTCTAATAAGTAACTGAATTAATGATATTTTCGTAACAAATCGTGTGGCAATTTTTGTAGTGCATAAGATGTTTCAGGATGGTTGTCTCAAAGCGTCTTATTTAAATGTAAGTAGTAATAAAAGGTTAACAACTGATATTAAAGATATAGCTGGTTTAGTAGTAGTAGTTTTATTTTTCCAACTGGAAAGGCAAAGGTAGCATACTATACAGCCTAATCTGAAATGAAACGAAATGAAATGATATGGGATGAAATATAATCTCAGTAAAATGGTGGTTATTTACGGAGACTTTTTCAGTGTACTTTTTGGAGAATCCCGCGAAGTTACGTTCAGCGGCTTTTAGCTGGTTTAGATCACGTATGCGCAATAAACTTTTTTTTAAATAATAACTGCGTTTGACATTTAATTTTGATCATTAAGTAACAATTTATAACAGTTATAAATTGTAACTTAATGATATAGTAACAGTTATACCATAGAAGCCCGTTGAGTTTCTCACCGCATCTTAGTGTCTCGTGTTTCCGATTCGGTGTTTGATTCTGCGAAGCACTGCTCTTGCTAGGGTTAGTGTTAGCAACGTCCACAGGTTAGAGCCCCGTGAGCTCACCTACTCGTTCGGTGAATCTAACATGACACTTCGAGGTCACTAGAATAGGTCGGAAAAAAAAAACTATAGAAACTTGAATTCGTATCTCAAGGTGGGTGGCGGCCTTTATGCTGTCTATGGTCTCCGATAACCAATTTACATCACGCATCTAACTAATTAAAAGAGTGACAATTACGAAATGCCCAAGTCCTTAAAATGCCATCATAAACGCATCTTTGATATACCTACGCTTCGTGGAAACAATTACTCACTTACCGTTTGTGGCTGATTCATTATAATACGTTGATAACTGACTTAATTGGATTAGGTGCACGGAAATACTTTTTGTGTTTGTTTTTTAACGCGTCTACGTGTAGGTTTTTTGTTTTTATGATTAATAATGATCGATTGTTTTTATGTAGTTTAGTGCTGGTCATTTTGTAAAATCAAAAGGTGAAAGGCTTATTAGGTTTATGCGACATTTGGCTTAATACGCGTTTTTTTTTTAAATTAAATTGTTAAATGTTATCCTTTATTAATAAATAAGAAATCAAAATAATTTAACATAAATCAATTCACACAGTAGAACAAATCTTCTGATGCGCTTGAAAGAGTCACAGTCCCCAAGATACTGGCTAGGTTACCTCGTTGGATAGCCAGAGTCACTCTCTCTCTGTGCAAACTACCAGCGAGCCTTAGCATCACGTGTAGTCTCATTCAAGATACGCGATATTTATCTTTATAATTAAAGGTCTGTTTTGTTTGGTATTAGCATCAACAATTTTTAATTGAACTTCAATTAAGTTTACCCCATTCAAATAGTTGAAGAAGTTTTTTTGTTATGAATTTTTTTTCCAAATTTTAAACTTTAAATGGCTCTTCTGTAAAGTTGCAAAAATGTCGCTTAAATCAAATAGTCTTTCACTCCTCGATATGGTGATTTAGATCCTAAAAGTCATTAAAGATTCAATTTGAAACTTATTATAACTTATTTAAAGTGTGCGTTTTTTAAACACGCTTTTATTAGCTTCATATGTATGTGTGTATTTTTTTTATGTGTAACGAAATCTTTGAACCTCGTTTGTCATCTACCTACTTCCTTCAAAACGTCTGAGTAGCTTCAAAATTTGCATACACATCAAACATCGATGACGGTACAATAATTTTATAACTTCGCCTTAATATCGGAACAGTATTAAAAATAAAAAATAAATGAAATTAATTGTTAGTTAACACTAAACATACCATCATAACGGGTCAAATGATCCATTTTGAACTTTTGCATTGAAAACGCACGTATCATCTTATTGCTTTTGCACATTTGACTTCAAGACTTTTACCAATTAATCTACAGTTATTGGAACGAAGTTCCTTATCGCGCGTTGTGAAAGGGAGCTAGACGGAAAAAATTCTTACTAAAAGTTGTCACGACACTTTTTAGATCCGTCATTCTGACCAATCAACGTGTAGGCGCTTATCGCGTGACATTGCTCGTATCCGATTGGTCCGCGTAATGAGTACAGTTTCTCGAGATAGCGTTTCAACAATAGTAATTTAGTTCATAGTATTGTTTTTTTCTTCTTCATAATGCCGTAATTTATTATTATAACTTTTAAAAAAATTTACAATTCCTTCACTAATTAATCGAAAGGAACTTCGTTCCATCCGGGTGTCCCTTGACACCTCTGAAGTTTTTAATACTATTTTTTTGTATGTATACCGGTATCTACCCGCTATGGTAAAAATAGGTATCAGTAAGTGTTGGTATGATTAGTGTTAATTTGGTGTTTTGTTCAAGATATTTTTGTTACAAAGTATTTACGTTTTTTTAAGTTGAGACTACTTTATGAATAATATTAATAGTATAATAATATGCTGTATACTATTATCTGATATTTATCGCATCTTATATTAGTTTTTTATTGCATCGTTACCGTTAAATTATTCTAATTGGAAAATATAAATATATGGATTTTTAAAAAAAATGGTAATGCTGTATTTATACTTATTGCAATTCAATCCAATTCTGCACATAGTTGAAAACATGGATCAAATGTAAATTAATTAATGCTCTCGTTACCGATTGGTATTATGTCTGTCGCTTGTGTTTTGGGTCGCAGATTTGAGACTGGCCACGTGAAGGTATCGTGAAGTAAAAATGTATAGCAGCTCGTTTAGTGCGTTGCAATGCTTCTTGCTAGTATGCCAGTGGCGTTAAAAAAATACAGTAAATGTGATGCAGGGAAACTTCTTTGAAAGCAGACAGAAAGCTATTCTCCGTTCTTCACGAAATAGTTGAACACCACAAATTCAAATATAAATATTTAGTCTGTTTGCGCCCTAATAAGTTTCATTGCAATAAGTTCACATTTGCTATATTACAAAAAAAACAGCCGTTAATAAATAAATAAAACTTATTCATGTCACAAGATGGGCGACGGCGTTGACTTGCTTGGTGTCTTGGGGCACTTAACACCGGGTAGGCCGTCAGCTTCAGTTCAACCAGCTTAGCAAACGGATTGCTTGGAACCTCTGGGTCTGCGGAGGGACTTCGGTTCCCTCTGTATTCTGTACCGTATGTTCCATTGGGAGTGCTCTGAGGAATTGTTCGAAATGATACCACCATAGTCTCGTTTTTACCATCGCACCGCCCGCTACCGGAGTAGAGTTCATCCATAGTGCAGAGATCTTCTTTGCCACGTAACATCCGGCTTTGGAATGATCTCCCCTCCACGGTGTTTCCTGAGCGCTATGACATGTCCTTCTTCAAACGAGGCTTGTGGAGAGTATTAAACGGTAGGCAGCGGCTTGGCTCTGCCACTGGCATTGCCGACATCCGTGAGCGACGGTAACCACTCACCATCAGGTGGGCCGTATGCTCGTCTGCCTGCCTATACGGCAATAAAAATAAATAAATAAACCATTCAGGTGGCGACCCGTATAATGCGTCAGCTGATCGAGCAGTTCAGCGCCGGCGATCTGTTCGGGAGGGAGAATTACGAGTACTACGCTCGTGTGACGGGCCGCATTCTCCGCGTCAAGGACGAATGGATATGCTCGTTCAGGGATCCTCCGCCGCCCAGACATCGGAGAGACCAAGAGGCTTATGCTAGTGAGTAATAAAGATTCACCTCGATTTGACCTTTTCAGGAAACTACAGCTGCGAATCACAAAATTAAATCGTCGCTGTCAAAACAAAATCTGTTATGTGCACTTTTTGAGATTTTTACTTTTTGACCTTTTCGTATAGTTCACAGCCTTATATACCGTATAAAAAGAACTGTTATGTGTTTTATAGCTTTAATATTTATCTATAGCTTTCATTTGATATAGTTCTTAAAAATACACCTTCATATAAAATTTTATACGAAATTGTTTTTACGCGTTAATTCAAAATAGAGTTTATGCACATAGCTAGCAGATTTTGGTTTGACAGCGACGAAATTCCGTTTGGTAAGTGAGCCACTTGCAAACGACTGTCACGTCACTACGGATCCTCCTGATCCATTAACGGTGCTTTTAGGCACCACAAGCACCGGTCACCGTCCTCGTCGAACCCGTCGCTTGCGACGAAGGGCTCGACGAGCGAACTAACTCATAGACACAGCCCACTGAGTTTCTCGCCGGATCTTCTCAGTGGGTCGCGTTTCCGATCCGGTGGTAGATTCTGCGAGCACTGCTCTTGCTAGGGTCAGTGTTAGCAACTCTCCGATTGAGCCCCGCGAGCTCACCTACTAACGTTAGGGTGAAGCTGAAATAGCCTCTCAAGGCTATCAGCATAGGAAGGAAAAAAAAAAAAAAAAGCAAACGACTACATCGGTTTGGTATTATTTCAATGAACACAAGTGCTGAAGTGCTAGTGCTGTAGGACAAAAGGGTATAATACAATGTTGTTGACGAGGATGTCGAAGACAGAGCGAAGTGGAGTAGTAAAGTAAGGAAAACTGACCCCACCACTGTGTGGGAGAAATAGCTGGGAAAAGAGAGAGAGAGAGAGAGAGAGAGAGAACACAATAGTCTGTATAAGGTTTAGCAATAAGGGACGAATGTCCGTTTTTTGAAAATTATTTAAGTTAGCGGCCTTGACTGTTGCGCCGAGGGTCGTGGGTTCGATTCACACACCGAGCAAACATTATGTGATGAACAGGTTTTTTGTCTTTTCCTGGGTGTTTATTATCTATATAATATTATTATGTATATATTTAAACATAAATAAGTATGTTTATCGGTTTCTGGTACCCATAAAAAAAGCAATAGGTAGGCATAAACAAAAAAAAACAGTATGAATGTGCAATTATAACACGTACCTATCGTTTCAAAGAATCGTGTTGCGCATGTAACATGATACCTACTAGTGACGTATGCGAGTCTGTATATTCCAAACAGAGAGTTGATGAAACATTGTAAATCAATGATTCCAAACAAGGAAAACGATATTTTGTTATGAGAGACTCTGAGAGCAATTCTTCATTGTTCCCTGGATGGTGAATTCTTAATTAGGCTGCTTTAAAGTATACGTAATAAATGAATATTTATAAAGAGCTGTTGTACCCTCAGCGAATAGCCTTGAGGTTTATTTTAAAATACACTTAAACTCATAAACGATTATTTGTAGTTTTAAAAAAATATGCATAGATAGGGTGGACGAGTTCACAGCCCACCTGGTGTTAAGTGGTTACTGGAGCCCATAGACATCTACAACGTAAATGCCGCCACCCATCTTGAGATATAAGTTCTAAGGTCTCAATATAGTTACAACGGCTGTCCCACCCTTCAAACCGAAACGCATTACTGCTTCACGGCGGAAATAGGCGGGGTGGTGGTACCTACCCGTGACTCACAAGAGGTTCTACCACCAGTAAAAACGTAAAGGTTCCGCTCTGTTGTCTGTAGATATCTATATTGTGTCTGATTTTTAGTGCTTGTGTGTTATGACTTTTAATTTTAGTTAATTTAGTTGTACTTATACGGTTCATACCATTTTTTCTAATATCTATATCTAAACTTCAAACGGCTTTTTTTAAATAGTTTCCTCGCCCCTGTCATCGCAGCCAGTTAGTTGTTATAAAGAGTTCTTGATTTCTTTCAGGACAATTATCGCTTGAAGCAGAAAAGACATGGCTTCAATGCGAGTGCGACCGTTGGGGGAACAAGTTCAATCTCGAAGGTAATAATAATGACGAAAATTTCGAATTCGCATCGAATTTCATTGATTTTCGTTTCCTTGATTCATTTTAGAATATATTTTTTTTATTGCCTTTGTAGGCAGACGAGCATACGGCCCACCTGATGGTAAGTGGTCACCGTCGCTCATGGACGTCAGCAATGCCAGGGGCAGAGCCAAGCCGCTGCCTACCATAAGTTAAAAATTTATTTTATTAAAATTTACAAACACTCTCGTACGTGGAAATTAAATGTTTTCAACATTTTTTCAATTATATACAGGATGTGTTTTCCACAGGTCGTCCAAAAGAAACACGTTTAAGTTACTAAATAAATAAATTAATTAAAAATAAAATAAAACAGGTCAAGTGCTTTAATCGATATTGTAATATACTTATTTTTGGTGAGTCTGATTTCGAATCGATAAAATAGAAAATTATTAACTTAAAGTATAGTTTTGATTTTTTTATGGTATTTAATATTTATTTAATTCGGGTTTGAGGTAGCACTATGTGTCACTTGTGTAATGTGTTGATATCACCATCATCCATGTTAGATCATTACATACTAACATAAATATAGGTAATGACATAATCGATAATATGATTCCAGTTGATTCATTTAATTAAAAGCACATCCGTGTAACGTTTCAATGTAGTACTTAATAAATATGTATGCGATTTCAATATATATAGTGTTTTATATAATCATTAAACTTATAATATACAACTTCTTTAAATATATCACTCAAGGTCCAGATTAGATAAAATACTTTTTTATAATTAAATCACATTAAAGAAAATTCGGGCTTGACAGTCAAATTCTTTCAAAAACAAAGCCAAGGGATATTAAATAGGTAATCTATACTCTATACTAATGTATAAATCTACAGTGGTTTTTTCGGATGTTCCGTTATAACTACTGAACTATGCATCCGATTGACTTGAAACTTCGTATCCATGTAGAAAATACATGTACTTAATGGATAGGCTAATATTTATATATGAGTGTTGGACTCCCTATACTAGTTGCGGGGGCGTTAATGATGAGAATCTTTGTGGGGGTGAGAAATAATAATGTTAATTTTAAATGCCCAGCGAAACGGACGGGTGCAGCTAGTCACTTATAAATTTAGACATTGCCGCTTGATGGCTGTTCTAATTTATAAATTAATTTTGGAACGTCATCGAAAAGACCCAACTAAGATAAATCCCAATTGATTAATAAAAAGGCGTGGCATGATTTGACAATAGCTAAAATTGTGTAAAATGATAATGTTTTACATTAAAATAATTATTAAATACGTTCATACATTCATTCACTTTGTTGAGAACATTCGATCGTAAAAGAACGGTACGGTAAATCGATTTCAGTTTGTTGCTGTGTGCTTAGTGAGAGTTTTTTAATGATCTCGATAGATTAAAAATTATCAAAAATTTGTATGGAGTTGGAACGTTTGCCTACGTTTGCCACTACTATCGTTTTTCGTTCTAATATTTATAGAGACTTAAATCCGAGTTTTTTATTCAGCCCTAAACTCAGGTATCAAACTCGTGAGCGCGTTTAAAGTTAATTGGGTAATATTGTCAGGTTTAACGAAATCCGAAGAGTGTCAGTCGATGCCCGCGCTGATGGGCGCTGTGGGCGGCGCCAACGCCGGCTCCGTGCTCGGCATCATACCGGAGCACAGCTTGCTCGACTCGTGCACCAGGCTGTCGATATCGCTCGAGGAAAGCATTTTTAAGGTACCCCTCTCATTTATAGCGCACGTGTGGTAGAAGGATCTCTTGTGAGTCCTAACTAAAAAAAAAAAAATTGTGAGTCCGCACGGGTGGGTACCACCACCCCGCCTATTTCTGCCGTGAAGCAGTAATGCGTTTCAGTTTGAAGGGTGGGGCAGCCGTTGTAACTATACTTGAGACCTTAGAACTTATATCTCAAGGTGGGTGGCGCATTTAAGTTGTAGATGTCTATGGGCTCCAGTAACCACTTAACACCAGGTGGGCTGTGAGCTCGTCCACCCATCTAAGCAATAAAAAAAGTAATATGTCATAAGGTGGGTGGCGGCATTTAATGCTGTGGATGCTCATAGGCTTCGGTAACCAGGTGGGCCGTGAGCTCGTCTAACAATCTTCTTCTTCTTTTTCTCCACCGTATCCCACTAGGTGGGGTCGGCACAGCCAATTTCACTCCTTTCTTTCTCTCTGTCTCTCTCTCTCTCTCTCATATCGTCATTCACACACTCCATCCTTGTCTTCTTCGGTCGACCTCTTCCCCTTTTACCTTGCACTACCATTTCCATACATCTCCTAGTCACATGCATCTTCTCTCTACGCATCACATGTCCATACCACGCTATCGTCCAACTATCTAAGCAAAGAAAAACAACAACACGAGGTGCGTTAATCTCGAGCGTTCGTCGTTTGTTTTGTTAACATTAACTTTATTTTACATTTTCCAGCTTAATTATCTTTATTACAAATGCCATACGCTGGCATAACATAACTAGGTTACCGGCTTAGGTAGAAAAAAAAAAACAAATTCCAATATTAAATGAGACCACGGTGGCCTAACGTTTAAGCAGGTGAAATTAATATCGAGTCATGCGACCAGATAGAGTTTAAAATTCTGCACAATAAGAAATATTTTATTGGCTTTTCAATTTTAATACACGATACTGATACTGTTTTAGTACATACTAGATATCGTAAAGATGTTTTTTTAATTATTACATGTCATAGAATTTGAATTACGAATTAGTTTCGTCATTCGATAGGGGTACTCTAGCGAAGACCACACCTCATTTCGGATCCACCTGATCCACTAACGGTGCTTTTAGGTACCTCAAGCTGGTCATTGTTCTCGTCGAACCCGTCGCTGGCGACGAAGGGCTCGACGAGTAAATTAACCCTCAGACACAGCCCACTGAGTTTCTCGCCAGATCTTCTCAGTGGCTTGCGTTTCCGATCCGGTGGTAGATTCTGCGAAGCACGGCTATTGCTAGGGTTCGTGTTAACAACGTCGTCAGGTTTGAGCCCCGTGAGCTCACCTACCAGTTAAGGTTACGCTGAAATAGCCTCTCAAGGCTCTCAGCTTAGGAAGGAAAAAAAATTAGCGAAGATTTTCAATTTTCTTTTCAGATATCAGTCAGTTCGTCATCGCAATCGTCATGCAGTAACTCCAGTCCTCACATGACTCTGGAGGAGCTCCGGGCCATCAACAAGTACGCGGAGAGCACAAAGAGCCTCTCATATCTCCCTCAGGTAAACATTACAGCTATTACTTGAACCCCTCTTTTCCAGACTATCCATAAAGAATTTCAATCGATCTATTAGAATTAATGAAATTCTATTCTTTATTTATACCCTATTTCAGTCGATATCTTTGTAAGCGCTGTTTTTTTTTTTAAATTTGTGGATGTTTCTTCCCTATCATATTTTGATACAATTATTATGTACTTAGCAAACTCAGTAAGGTAACACAAAGCATAAAACAATGGCGTAAAGTGTGTAGTAAATACCTATATAACGAGAAATGAATAAAAGACTGTTGAAGAAATATACTTGTTTAATATTTTCACTTTCAAAAATATACTATTTTTTATAAATTATTTAATTATAGTTCATATTGTATTTTATTTGATATGCGCATACAAGGATATTGTATCCTTATCTAATTTATATCGTGTGTAAACATATATCTTTGAATTCTAGCGCTCACTGAGGGATATATTTTATAAGTGATGGTGAACTATTTACTCCGTACTCACCTGTAGACTACAGATGTCTGTCTCCCCTGTACTGTTTCTGAATATTCTTAACGTGAATTATTGGGAAAATTATTAAACATGTTTTATATTTTTTTGAGAACAACGCCATCTTTTGACAATTTATAAAATTACATCACGTTTAATTTGCTGAAATAGAAGATATTTTATTTATTACTTTATCTTTCGTGTAGAAACAGTTATTTAAAGAAGGTTGTTTTTAGTTTTTTATTGATTTTTCCCAATAATCCATGTTTGGACACATGCATGAGTCGTGACTGTTTTCCCCTTCTACGATTAGGTAAACCTATGGCTGATCTGTTAGTTTTAGAAGTTTTCCCATTTACAACACGCTGTACAAATTTAATGTAATAGTATATTAATGATTACGACGATGGTACATTTGCACATGTATATGATGGCAACACTAGATGGGCTTAGTGTGATTAGAAAATTCAGACACACCTTTTAAAGAGCAATCAATGTTCCATTATGCTTTCGTTAGGGAGGGTATTTTGATGGAAACCCATGTTTTTAATAATGTCATGTATTATAAATTTTCAAAATTAAACATTAATTAAAAAAATGAATAAAAAAAAAAAAAAATTTACAAAATTGTTCCACCATCCAGTAGATTCTAATAATGTTTAATATGAGATCTAACGTAATAAATTAAGAATAGGTAAATAAATATTTATAAAGAGGCTCGAATTTCTACGGTTGTGGATTTTCTTGTGATCATACTTTTGTAAGTATTAACATCTTATGATTTGTATTCGACTAATAAATGGTAGAGGTTTAGTACTAATTAAAACTAACTTTCCCGTTTATTGGTAACAAAATTAATCCAGAAGTTCATTGACATTTGGAATGGAATGGGTAGTTAGGTACTTCATTGTTAACATTTCTGCATTTTGTAGGATACGTACTTTAATCTAAGTAGGTAATCCAATTTAAATGGTAATTGTCTTCGTATTAATGTGAAACAGGCTTAGTTGAATTACAAAAATATATATATCGAATAAATCCATAGTAAAATTGAGCTTAGAATTTGAACTTGAAAAGGCACAAGCATTCGCGACATGCAGACGCGTTCGATGTAAATGAAAATTAGGTTCAATGTCGTAAGGGGGAGTTACGTACAGTGTAAGTGTATAGTCGTGGGCGTCGTTATGACGGAGGTGGTGTGTGGGTGGTGCGTAGGTGCACGAGCGGCAGCGGGCGCGGATGCAAACCCGCTCGGAGTGGTTCCTGCAGGGCGCCGGCTCGCTGGAGACGCCGAGGCCGCGCGTCGGTACGCCGTCCGCTCCCGCCCCCGCCCCCGCCATCCGCCCCCGCTCGTGCCCCGAGTGCGCGGCCCGCCGTGACGAGAGCCTCGCTCTCTACGTGCTTGTCGCCTGCCTTGAGTTTTTATTTTGAGCCTCGCGCACCGGTACTGTTTCCGTTGTTTGTTCGCTTCGGTGCGGAAGGACTCGCCGCCGCTTCTCGAAGGTTTTATTCTCTCGACTTGTTCCAATTGATTTTTTTTTTAATTAAACTCAACCAGGGCAATTGTAAACGATCGGAGGGTAGTCTGATTTAAACTACGATCTATTAAATGTTTTAGTAGTTGATCGTAGATTAAATTGAAACAATAATAAACAAAAGCATGTCGACAACTGCTTTTTTTTTTGGTCCTAGTTGATGATAAAGTACGTTTCCCTGGTTTCATATAGGAGGACAAAGCCTTCGAGGCTTTTGACTGACGCAACGGTTTAATTTAGCTGTGGGGCTCGCTTCGCTTGTTCGCACGTGTACACCGAATCGGTTGTATGAGATTGTATGGTGCCGTGCATGCTGTATTGGGAAAAATCCATGTATATACTACATAGAAACACGTCCATCGTTTGTGTATGTCTATGTCTGTCTGTCTGTCTGTCATCACGATTTCACCACTCATTCACTAATCACGACTAGAGACTCTTTTATATATTTTCTATTTTTAATTTTTTTTACGAACTTATAATTATTGAGTTATTAGAATAATCACTTGTGTAGAACGCAGGGAGATGGTTTCAGTAAGGATAATTATTTCTACCTAATTACGTTACTAGCCTAGTAGCATGTTCGATGTTCGAAAAGAAACTTTGGTAAAATGAGAAAAAATCATTTTAGTAACGTTAGTAATATTCGTTTATAAATATAATAATGCATGTGTTATTTGGATAGCGGAAACTGACCAGTATATTTTAACTAAATTGAATCAAAGAATTTTAATTAACAATTATAAATTTGATACACAACAAACTCAAAATATTACACAGATATTAAAATACATCAACTATTTGTATATGAATTAAATATAAGACATTTACATTAAATTCTATTAGTTTTTAAATAAGCTTTCGATTGAATTCATAAATATTAATAAGCTTTAAATAATAATTCTACTTTAATCTTATTACTATTTGTTGACATTTTCAAAAATTAATTTGTGTCATGTACATTCGGTGTTGTAATTATGTATTATTGTTAAATTAAATACTTCATTGAAGACTGTAAATGAACTACTGAACAAGATCTGCAGTCTTTATCATTTTAGCAATATATTATTTGCTAAATTATGAGTAGAAGTTGGAGAAACGATAATTATTGTTTTTTTTCTACATATTCTCAAATATCTACACAGTGCTTAATTCATTTAGTTTGCTTCATTGCGTGTCTGAATGCTACAGTCACCTATGTATTGCCTGATTTTGCAACGCAGACGTTATTTTTTTTATAGAATTTACTAAACTTAAACGTTTTTAATTTTTAAAGTTAATGGATGGTTATATTGTGTGTATTTTCAATTTTTGTAATGGACGGTATTGAGTGGCCAGTTCAAGGGTCTACTGGCTGGAAACATTAGACGTGTATGGAAGGCAACGCCTTGCCAGTATTGCGTTACTGATCTCCATAGTCATGGTAAACAGTCAGAATTAAGCAGGCTTTTGGATGGCAGTAAAAAAAAACAATACGTGTCTGCTAGTTCTCATAAGATAGAAGCGGCTTTCAAAAGTTTTCTATCTCAGTCTTTCATAGACTAAAACTGTCACCGTTAATAACGAAAATTGTTTATTTATCTTCGGGCCTTTGAAACCCACTGCTGGGCATATGCCTCCTCTCAGTGGCGGATTAAAGGTCCAGAGCGCGCTAGGCAATCACTTTATCGGCGCCCCTGTACCGGCCATAAATGGCCATCATAATACTATAAATTTTAACTAGTTGTTTTTGCAATTACGATGACGTTGTATCATCAATCCCTCTAGACTTTAGTAGACCAGGACATTTAGTTCTTAATCGTCGATATGTTATTTTCTTTATTTATTTAAAAATTCTGAGCTCGCGCGCCCCTTGTAACTACACGCCCCTAGGCACGACGTGCCTAGTTTGCCTTACGGATAATCCGCCTCTGCCTCCTCTTTTTTTTGGCCATAATATTCGAACGCCCGATTTTCTCATCCACGTCCTGACTATGTCATTGGTTTACCGTGCCATAGTTCTTCCGGCACCTATACGACCCATTCTTGGTCACCATTCCGTCACTGTATTACTCTTTACCTTGCTAAATATGTTTAAAAAAAAAAATATGTCTGCGCTGCATTGAAAGACACGAGATAATGAACGTACAGTAGTGTGACACGAGTCCGGTGTGATGGTACAGTTGCAGGCGGCGAACGTCGCAGTACGCGGCGTCGGTCGCGGCGGTCGCGCGTGTGCTCGTGCCGCACGCTCGCGCACTCTGACACTGAGATCCCGCTCCCTCTCCAGCCTCGTAAAGTGACCGCCTGACCCCACTGCTCGAACCACCCCGCATCAAGGTAAACACCGATGCGTGTCGTCCCACGATGCATTTGTATGTCATTCCATTTTTTTTTTGTATATTGTGCATCCAATATGTGCATGGGTATTTTTTGATAGGATGTCAATAATATCGATTATTTAATTCGGATTTATTGTACGCTAGTTTGCGGTCGATATATCACGTTGAAATAATTGTCGTCTTGATTAATTATTAACCTTGTTTTTGATACCCGTTTTATAAATTTGTAACGCGAATTAAATAATAAACGCACACTCAAATTAACTTTCAATTAACCAGCGTTTGTGTGGGCGTTGTTAAGTTCACAATGTTATCAGGATTGTCATTAGGATGACTTGAAGATGTGCGGATAGTTAGTTCACTTTGGTTTATTTAAATTTTGTAAAAGAGAAATATCAACGCTCAATTTATTCGCAATCTGCCATACTGGACATTTTCAATGTTGTCTATTATGATTAAATTTATTGAAACAAATAAATAAAAGAATTCCAGTTTTCGAAATTTGAAAATTTTGAGGTGTATAGAAAAGGTTGATTTCTAAGCGAATCTTACCGATATTTATTAGTTTGGATTTTAAATGCTATTAATGGAAACTTTATAAAAAAAGGAACAAAAGAATAAGACCTTTTTGTACTGTGGACTGATTTATAATACGGATAGTAAATTATATTGCAATAATTTCATAAATTCGGTGTGTTGTAAAAAATATATATATTTGTTTATCACGTTCGTAGCATATAGGCATACGTCGAAGCATTTAATATTATGCGAACATTCCTGTGTATTAGATGTATATACTGTTTAAGTTTTTTATTGGGAACATGTCTTTTTCTACCTCAAAAATTATCTGAATATTCTTCAATTTTGTTAATTTTTATATTGATCACATAAATTAATAAGTTTTCTTTATGAAAATTCTACAAGTGACGAGCCAGATTTAAAGACTGACGCTTTCTTGTATCAAGTTTTAAACGAATATTTTGTAGCAATAATTTAAATAGTTAAATTTTATTAAAAATTACGTCTATTAAAGGAAATGGTACAAAATATTAAATTCTGTTGAATTGTTAAGATATTAGTCCCGACGTATTATATATTACACATATCGACGCTTGAAAGGCAAACGCGACTAAGCGACAATGCGTTAACTTTACAGTAGACTAATTTAAAGTTGAAATACCTGAAACAAAATTTATTTTAACGAATCTAGCTGTAGTAGAATCTAACTAGTAGCTGTAGGATTGAAATTATATTAATAGACTTAGAAATATTATTTTTTTGAGCATCGAATATGGTTATTGCCTATCATTTATGTACAAAGCAGTTATTGTCGCTTAGTCATGTTTGCCTTTTAAGCGTCGATATATATATAAATATATATTTTCGATCTTAAAACATAAAAATAGGTGCTAGTTATAATTGAAACGTCTTATGAAATGTAATTGAATATCATGACTGTGTGACTATATTGTTGTCGAAAAAAAATTGGCTAAATCGGAATTTGTATTCCAGAGTCTGGCCACACAAATGTCAGTCACGTGCAAATAGAGCTTCAGTCCATTATATCTAATATGTTTTTATTTTTGACATTACGAAATTCCCATAATAGACTAGAAGTTATTATTTTTATACCTAGTTTTAATTGTTATTAAATTGGACTCACCAAATTTACTTCTTATATTTTTGTATTACGTACGATTTTTTTTCTTATTGTAGGCGAATATAATGCACTTTCAATCGCACACATTAATTAACCTAGTTTTTAATATATTTGTATTAAATTTAAGACTGTTATTAGATTTATTGTTTTACATTTAAAAAAAAAACTTAAGTTTATGTTTGTCCAAACACTGAAGTTTCTTGTAGTATCTATTTATAGTTAAAATATTAATCACACAATGTCTGAATTATATTTTGTATTGTATTCCGAAAAATATATTAAAAAAAAAATAATTTCTTACTGGCACAAGTTAGGCGTGCGGTATTATTACTCATTATAACAATAAACTGGCATAATTAGATTTCGTCTCAACTTTGAGACGATCTAGCTTTGAATGGTAACAAATACGTTCATCTCTATATATTTTGTCATTCAATCAATTCAAGATTAAGAAGGTAATAATAATATAAAATTGTATGAACTGAATGTTAATATTGGACTGTACTAGTTTGAAGATGTGATTATTAAATTATTGTTTGATTATTTTTAAAAAGATAGGCAGGCAGCTTAGTTAATTTATATTAAAAGGCAGCTAAGTAGAGCTAGTAACTATATTATTCAATTTTGTTATAAAATGGCCAAATGGTAAACTTACCTTTATTTCGGTGTTGCTGTAATAGAAAATGTTAGTTGTTAGAATTTGTAGCTTGATACAATGTTTTTAACGTTCATTTTGCATTAATCTTAACAATTTTCGAATTGTTGAAGTATTTCTAAAGTATTGCGGTTATTGTGTACTCGAAAGAAAACTCTTAGTTAGCAGTATTTTATTTCTAAAGTACGTTAATCCGAAGTTTTTAATATTCATGTCAACAATTCAAACTATGTATACAATTTTGGATGAGTTAAGAATTTTTTGTGGCTATATGTTCGTTAGAGTTTATTTTTTTTTATTTTTTTATTGATTAGTTGGGTGGACGAGCTCACAGCCATGGCGGTGGTACCTGCCTGTGGACTCACAGGAGGTCCTACCACCTGTAAAAATCATGCATCCGCGTTTATAAGTTCTAATTGAAATTTTGTGATGATTATATTATATTCTCCATGTATATATAATATTCGCGGTAGACGTTGCGAAGCGTGCCTCCTTTAAAAATTAGGGTATAGGAGCGATGCGGATCTTGGGCGCTGATCTTCACGCGGCTAGAAATCTATACTAATATTATAAAGCGGAAGAGTTTGTTTGTTTGAACGCGCTAATCTCATGAACTACTGGTCCGATTTGAAAAATTCATTCAGTGTTAGATAGCCCATTTATTGAGGAAGGCTATTATAGGCTATATAATATCACGTTAAGATAAGAGCATCAATAAATAATGTTTCAAAATCGGGGTTTAAACAGCTCCTTAGCATACTATAATTCAAGAATATTTTCTATCTACATAAACGAAGTGGGGGGTAATGTTTTGCGTTATGCCAAAGTAACTCTTCCACGCGGACGGAGTCGCGGGCGAAAGCTTGTAAGTTATACAGTTGTTCTTGACGGAGGCTGCGAGTAGCGACCTATTTCGATAGCACGCGTCGCGGTCGTCAAAGTAAGCAGTCCTCAACTATTTGGTACACTCCGTATCGATATCATTGCGAGTTTATTATTCATTAACATCTTTGTTTTTTTTTTAGTACAAAAATGTAAGATGTTTTTGTTGTAATAAGTGTATGGATCGATCGCATCCGTCTAAACGTCAAGATCCGTGTGGGCGCTTACTACGTTATATTCGTAAAGGCATGTCGCGTTTCATAATCCAACAATAATAGTTTGTAGAACTATATAAATAAACAATATAGAATTCGTTATTCTTTGTATTCGAAATATATTCATTAATTTGAAAACACTCTATGGTCAAATAGAATTTATAACATAACTTTTATGTCATCACAAAGTAAACTGATTCGGTGATAGATGCTGAGAATCACATGAAATATTGAATTAGTAGTACATTTTACATATTCATGTACCAATATGTCGTTTTTATGTATTACGGATAGTACGTTATTATAATTATTGTAAGTTTGTAATTTTTTTTTAATTTCCAATACATTTTTATCACAAGACTGTTTTGTATTTAGTTAACTCTCGAATATGTATGTATGTTTATCATTCCACCGATTTTCGTGTTTATCGTAACTTTCTATTGCATTGAGTATTTCTTTTATGTATAATGAAGATCTTGAGGCTTTAATATTGTACCAACCTGACGTATATTAAATAAATAAGATACAAAATACAGTTAAAATTATTATCTATTACATTCAGATATAAAATGCAACTTTGCATTCAAAAATGGAACTGCTTCGTCAATGATTTTTCCTTTCTTAAATAAAATGACTTGAGAATCCTGAGGCACCACATATTCACATATTTTATTTCTGCCAGGGATTCCTTTTTATTTATTTATTCTTTTTGCATTTATAAAAGTCTAGATCCATCGTCAGGTTGTAACGTATTTATGTTGTGTTCATATCTTTAATTTAATTATTTTTATAACATGAAAATATATTAGTATGTAATTAGCCAATTTGTAACAAATTTTTTTATTTTAATTATTAAAAATATAATATGAAATAAGTATTATTGTAACGCTTGTGTAATTTCGGTTTGTATTTTACATTATAATCGCACTTTTTTTTTTTAAAACAAAGTATAAATAATACACAAGAATAAACATTAAAAGAAAATGAAAAGTCGTATTAATTTGTGGGTTTTATATATATTGGGGGGAAAGTAAAACCTCATGAGTCGTAATCATGATTTGATTTGGTCCCTGGTTCTCATTTTATTTGATACCTGATTGGCCAATTTAGAATACTTTTCTTTACCCCGATAAATCTTAAAAAAAAAGAATTATTTAATCGTGTATTGGAGTGTCGACTTTGTTTTCCATAGGCGTCGTGGCCTAACGGATAAGACGTCCGGTGCATTCATTTTGAGCGATGCACCGGTGTTCGAATCTCAGGCGGGTACCAATTTTTCTGACGAAATACGTACTCAACGAATGTTCACGATTGACTTCCACGGTGAAGGAATAACATCGTGTAATAAAAATGAAACCCGCAAAATTATAATTTACGTAATTACTGGTGGTAGTGCTCTTGTCAGTCTGCACCGGTAGGTACCACCGCCCTGCCTATTTCTGCCGTGAAGCAGTAATGCGTTTCGGTTCGAAGGATGAGGCAGTCGTTGTAACTATACTGAGACTTTACAACTTATATCTCAAGGTGGGTGGCGCATTTATGTTGTAGATGTCTATGGGCTCCAGTAACTACTTAACACCAGGTAGGCTGTAAGCTCGTCCACCCAAGCTATAAAAAAAAACTGCGATACTTTAAGACAAATATATTTTCCTTATGGAAACTAGTGACATCTTGTAGCGGATGCCCCTAAACTTTATGAACTTAACACAGAAAATAATAATTAATAAATCATACAAGTCTTTATTTGTTATAGACTTTATCATATTTTGTAGCTTCTGAAAATTTACAAAATGCTTCATTAAAAATAAAAAAGGTAATATGCTCCTGCACTCTACAGGTGCAATGAGAGACTAATCGAAGCGAAGCCATCTAGTGGCCGACTCCCGTAAGAATTTTTGTTTAGTGCTTGAGTTGCTTATCTATAACTAATTTATGTGTATTATTTACGGGGTCACCGTCCGGCCTGCTCCATGTTCCTGTTTCAAGCGCGCAGCTTCTCTACAATTAATCTGACTTCGCCTTACGGGTGAGGGCGAAATTCACGCTGTGTTGTTTCTATTCTCCAGTATCCTCTTCACACCAAACAGCTAAGTTATATCAAGCAATTGCAAAAGTTTAAATTGAACTAAAAATACTTACAGCTGAAAATTATGAATTCCAAAATATAAAAAAACTAAATTGTAACAATTTATATATATTCTCATTCTTTACATAATATGTAAATAAGTAACAAAGAAAATATGTTTAAATAGTTTTGACGCTCTTTCCTTTAACATAGACTTGGAGGATATTTCTATCGTCCCCCAAATAGATGAACCTTTGGAGAAGGCTAACGGCATGTTCTTCCTTATTTTCGTCCACGGAATACTCGTACTCGTCTATGGGGCCGTCGGGAGCGTATGCGTCTATTAGTAGCGCGTCGAAATCCTTGCCAACTTCAAAATTTCCGATCTTATCATCCAAATTCAGAGCTGCCGGAAGAAAAAATTACGAATTTAATATTGACTAGCTGTATCCGTCCGCTTCGCTGGGCATTTAAAATTAACATTATTATTTCTCAGCCCCACAAAGATTCTCATCATTAACGCCCCCGCAACTGGTGTAAGGAGTCCAACACTCATATAAATATTAGCCTATCCATTAAGTACATGTATTTTCTACATGGATACCAAGTTTCAAGTCAATCGGATGCATGGTTCCGTATTTATAACGGAATATCCGTAAAAACCACTATATATTTACATATATATTAGTATAGATTAACTTTATATCTTTGTCGAATAAAAGCTGTTAAGAGGAGAGATAAGCCGAATGCCGAGAATATGTTTTAGTTTGAGTTAATTTATAGTTTTCTTACCTCTATTGTTTTTATTTATGTTTACTTAAATAAGTTAAAATCTGACAGCAATAGGGGCTTATTTATTTTCGATTGAGGATTAATTAAAGTTATACTATGCACCTTTAGCACCACCCAATGTTGCAAGATAAAACGCTTCTTTCCAATCGAGTGAATAATTATCGGCACCTTGTAGTTCCAAGCACGTAGACACATCCATCGTTCTGCGCACGGCGTCAAGTATTGTCGCACTGTNTTAAATAAGCTAAAATCTGACAGCAATAGGGGCTTATTTATTTTCGATTGAGGATTAATTAAAGTTATACTATGCACCTTTAGCACCACCCAATGTTGCAAGATAAAACGCTTCTTTCCAATCGAGTGAATAATTATCGGCACCTTGTAGTTCCAAGCACGTAGACACATCCATCGTTCTGCGCACGGCGTCAAGTATTGTCGCACTGTCGCCTCCGGACACGTCTGAATAGAAAAAATACCAATTATAAGCGTCATTTTTTTATTACTGTACTAGCTGACCCGGCAGACTTCGTAGAGCCTCAATCGATTAATAAAAGACCTACACTTTTGTATAAAACATAAAAAAAAACAAAAAGAATCCGTCTGACGGGGGACACATCAAAGGAAAAACAAAATTGTTATTTTTATGTAATTCCGAGCATTTTCATATTTATCTACCTTTTAAACCTTCTCTGGACTTCCACAAATAATTCAAGACCAAAGTTAGCCAAATTGGTCCAGCCGTTCTCGAGTTTTAGCGAGACTAACGAACAGCAATTCATTTATATATAGATAGATTTAAAAGATTATCAACGGTCATTTACAATGAAATTTTAGAAAAATCATAGTTCGATCAATCGAGTGTTAAATGGTACCTAAACAAAATAACAAAATAATTTAATCAATTTATTTCCTTGGAGATTTAAAATAATAATATATTTTTCTATTTTCTGAAATTAAAGAAATTTAATTATATTTTTTTGAAGTAATATAATTATGAGTGACCCTTAGTGTCAAATATATAATTGTTAGAATAAAAAAAACAAATATCTATTCATGTTTTTGGAATATAGAACATATAATAAAGGTTCTGCAATAAATTAGTTATTTTAATTTTGAAAAATAAAATATATAAACTACCTATAAGTTTAAGTAAAAATCTAGTATTGGGGCAGATTTTGCCCAGGAGCAGTATTAAGTTTAAATAATCCGGCCCTGGGTATCAAGTAGGTTTTAATAATTGATACGGTAGTTTACTATAAACGATTAGGTTAAGGTGCGGTATGTTGTGAATTCCTTAATTCACATTGCATTATTTATATCTGAATTTAAAAAAAACAATAAATTCACCTGTCCCGAGACCGACGATAATATTATTGTCCAGAAGCTTCCTAACAGGACAGAGGCCTGACTTTAGGCGAGTGTTCGAAGCGGGACAGTGAGCTATGGAGACTCTTTTCTTTGACAGTAAATCAATTTCTTCATCTGTTAGATGTACAGCATGTGCCATTATACACTGGAACAGATATTAGTATTCTTTTTCATTTTTAATTTTTTTGCCTAGATGGGTGGACGATCTCACAGCCCACTTGGTGTTAAGTGGTTACTGGAGCCCATAGACATCCACAATGTAAATGTGCCACCCACCTTGAGATATAAGTTCTACGGTCTCACGTATAGTTACAACGGCTATCCCACCCTTCAAACCGAAACGCATTACTGCTTCACGGCAGAAATAGACAGGGTGGTGGTACCCACCCGCGCTGACTCACAAGAGGTCCTACCACCAGTAAAAAAGTAGTAGTAGTAGCAAATAGAAAATGCTTGATTGCGATAATTGAAGTCTAGATTCAGTTCCTAATTAGATTCAGAAATTTTGTTAAAACATTTGGCATCCAGTGGTGGGCTATACCAGAACTTGTCACATACAACATTTTAACTTGATACTTTTGAGATTAGAGTATTTATTTCTATTATTTATCACTTAAACATATTGACGACATGACAAAAACTAAGAATATACATATATGAACTGTTCATTAGTCATTGTATGTAACATGTAATAAGACGTAAATTTAAAGAAGTAAATACCAAAATTATTTTCTACCTTTTCATGCAAAATTTTACTCTTGTCATAAACCTCACAATAACTTTTGCAGCGTGGATTTATTTCCAAAACATAATTTATTTCCTTTAAATTTTCACACACATGACTCTGTAAATAATAATAAAATGCTGAAAATTAAGACCATAAATAAAGAATAAATTATAATGGGTTACTTATCTTTTATCGTATAAAAGAGTTGTATAAAATTTACATTAAAATGAAAGTGATCCCAGACACATATAGCCATCACAACTTATATCAAACAATAATTTGTATTCTGTGATTGTTAGAAACAATTGCTTTTCCAAAAATCAACAGTCAGGGGTCTTAATTGTTAATGTTCAACTTTTAAAATATATTTTAATATTGTTAAAGAACATGTTTATTATTCACCTGCATACTACAACCATATTTGTTAGCGATCATTGCAAGTCCACTTAACAGTTGATGATCACAACTGACAGCAAATCTTGGTGTGACAACTGGTTGAATTAGCTCATTCTGAAAATAAAAAAGAAGCATTTTAACTATAAAATTAACCTACAAGTTATATTTGAATTAAGTTTGTTATAGTTATTGAAAATGAACGTTTATTGGAATCACAAATGACAAGTGGTTAGAGGTCTTGGTATTTGACAACAACTATGAAGTTAGTAACTAATATCACAATTACAGCTCAGTTCAGCAATTATAGCTCAAGCCTGTATATTTTAAGTTTCTGTTCTCTGCTAAAGTAATGAAAACTAAACCACATTAACAAATAAATAAAATATATGAAATGAATTCGAAGCTTACTTTATAGTCTAATACTTTCTGTACAAACTCTTCAGCGTCTTGCAATTCCTTTTCTGTTGAATTATAGTATCCTGCATCATTCTGTAAATTCATGCTGACTTTTCCAACAAATGCCCTTTGATGATACTTGAGGACACTCTTCACTAGCTCTAATGTACCATCCAAATGTAATGATCCAAAGTAGCAAGCTGTGGTTGTGCCATTTTTTAACAATCTTTGCTGAAAATGTGAAAAGTTTCTTATTTTTTTATTATGTCAAATACTGATATAGAGACATAATTTTTATTGTTGCACAGAATATTAACAAATTAAAAATGTATTTGATTGCTTTCACATTTTAACTTCTAAAACAATCATAACATTTTACATACACATTGTGAAGGGTACAGAAAACGACAAGATGCCTATTTCTCAGGGATAGTAAGATTTGTATAAATTATTTAATAAAAATGAAGGACAGGAATGAAGGAATTGTACAACTATAACTAGTAACCATAAATAAGGATACCAGTAATACATACATAGGCTTCCTGCTAACTAAGCTTTGTTAACTCGTTCTCATAGAAGAAATGTCAATTACTCATCGAAGAAAGTAAGCCAGCTCTCAGGAAACGCTATAAACTTAATTTAAGAGTAATTTGGAATTTGGTAAAATTTCCTCTGGAAATGCAATGCAACCAATTTTTTAACATTAAAGGAATATCTTGAATGTTATATACAAACTTACAACAACTTGATCATAGACTTTACTCGCAAATACAGTGTCACTGTACTTCTTTTCTAATGGGAATGTATATTTGTCCAGCCATTCAAGTAAAGGTCTGTCTAAGCCGAGGCCAATGTTGGGGAATTGTGGAGCATGGATATGACAGTCAATAAATCCAGGAATTATTAGTTGACTATCACTTAGATTTATTACAATATGCTCACTGAATTTACCAGAACTGAGAAGCTCTTCAAACTCTTCAATTGATCCTTTTTGTGTTATCTGAAATATTTTATTGCGATTAAAACAAAATATGATGTCATTAAAACAGAATATTAACGTGCAATGGAATAGTTATGCTTTAAGGTTAATTATGATTGAATGTGCACTGACACTTAGGTAACATTTATAATGTATTTTACTTCCAGAGATAAATATGTACATGTAGCTCTTAAAGATGTTACCGAGCAACTTAAGTTAATGCTAACATAAAATGTTCAGTTGTAATTGTTTTCTAATATTTACCTTTCCATTTTCAATAGTCAAAAACCCGAAACATACAGAAAGTTGTCTTTTGTTATCGGAATGAGCGTAAGCACCAACAAAGGTATGTTTCCGGGTCATTTTTCTATTTTCAGTAAATTAAACTTACAAAGTTACAAGTTATATGACATTAGCGATAGTTGAAATAATAATTATGAATGATGACATAGGTAATTATTTTTCAACTTTATCAGTAGTGTAATTTGTTCAACTAAGTACATTATTCAAAAGTCAAAACAACTTGCCACTTGACAGACCCCGCTCCCCTCCGCCTTTGCCGGATATTGCTGGGGAAATTGATAGGGCAATGTAGTGTTTGATTAAATTTCGGCATCCGAATATATTTCTGTTGCACAGTATATTCACATTATGATTGACTTCTAGGGGCTCCGGTAACCACTTAAAACCAGGTGAGCCGTGAGCTCGTTCACCCATCTATGCAATAAAAAAAAAGCCTTTGAATTTCAATGTAGAATGTCAAAAATATTTACTGAGCAGCTCGTTTTGAATGGAAATTTACAACAAATAGTAAGTAATATGTATTCGATTGCTCTGTGGAAACGTTTTCCTAGTAGTTCCTAGTGTTTGTTGACATTTTGTGGTTGTTATGAACCATGATGGAAAATTATATATTTATTTGTCGAGTTCATTGGAAATGTTTGTGGAAATATATTTGTTTACTTTTAGTTCACATCTTATTAAATTATTTTTGACCCGTTTCTACAGATCGTCCTATGGCAGCTATTATCGTTATGATCTTTGCATATATGAAATTTCAGAGAAGCTATGTAGAACCCTGTGGTTAAGACCTAAGCCGTTGTATACTGTGTTATAAGATGCTTTCGGTATGTACTCAGGATCGATCAATATTTTTAAGGGGACCTCCTGACTAAGCCTTTGCTCGCCCACCTGTCCTGGTAAAACTGGAAAGGCCTCCGGGCCACCAGTAATCTTTCAATCATAAATTTTTTTTTATGAGATCTTTTAGTAATAAAAAACACGTGTGGCACTCGAGGGCTGTCTCGATAAAGCTATTAAATTGCATTTTTTAACAACTTATGCAATTATAATTAGAAAATATTAATTTAATATTAAAACAATAATAAAATAAGACCCTCTATATTTATAAACATTAACAAAAGCAAAACATTAACTGTCCCCTTAACAGGTGACATTAACTGTCCCCTTTTACTGGTGGTAGGACCTCTTGTGAGTCCGCGCGGGTGGGTATCACCGCCCTGCCTACCTTAGAACTTATATCTCAAGGTGGGTGGCGCATTTACGTAGTGGATGTCTATGGATTCCAGTAACCACTTAACACCAGGTGGGCTGTGAGCTCGTTCACCCATCTAAGCAATAAAAAAAAACACTTTTCATGATGCGCATGCAGTGCGACGTCACGCTGCGCGCTTATTCACAAACACTACACAAGCGCAACCTGTGAATGTGTTGAACGCGAGCTATTTGGTAGGCGGAATGGGGGTGTTAGGTTTTATTTTCGTTACAGAATTTCTTGATTCGGTCGCCGCGCTCAAAGCCCGCAATAAAAGCTATGCAATATCTTAATACATTATACTAAAAAACAACATCCAATCCACGCGTAACTTGTTAAAAATAACACTTACCTTGACTAAAGAAAAGAGTTCATATTAAAATGAGGTTTGCCTTGTTGTAGTTATTTTATAAAGGAGCTGGTGCCATGAAGTTTGAACGTGGTCGACGCCGTCTTTCCAGTGCATGAATACTCCAGTTCGAGCGGTTTGTTTCCAGATTACAGATTGTGATAACGCTGCCAACGTGAGAGCTTCTTCTAGTCGATTATGAGTACGTCGTGATTCTTCTAGAGACTGTATAACAATAAAATTTAACGTAACATTTGTACATGTTAATGTTTGAGATTAATGATTGGTAGTGGTGTACCTAATTAACAGTGTTTAAACTCCTAAGGCCCCCGGTTGGGGCAGAGGTCTTCAATAGTATTTCGCCATTGCAATCGGTCTTGCGCTACGCGCTTTACTTCGGGCCAGACGAGAAGTAAAGTATGTATTTATCTTTATCAAGGGTAGGCAAATTTGAGGTTAGGAAGTAAATTGGCTGTTAAACGATGAAATGTCAAGAATTAAGCTGTCATTCTTTAACATTTGTATAGTTAAAAGTTGGGAAATTTTAACCATGGAACGCTACACTCTTGAACAAAAAATTTTACTTGTGAAATTTTACTATCAAAATGGTGAAAATTTTACTGTATCACTTCGTAAAATTCGAGCAGCTTTTCCTCGTAATCAGGCTCCTTCTGAGACAGCTGTGCCTAATTTAATGGCTAAATTCGAGGCTCGGTGTACTGTTGATGACAATAGACCAAAACAATACGCTCGTAGTGGCCGTAGTGATGCAAACATAACCGCTGTACAGCAAAGTGTTGATAATGAGCCTGGAACATCAACGCGTCGACGTTCGCAACAATTGGCCATCACCAGAGGCACTTTGTGCAACATTTAGCATAAAGATTTTCATCTCCACGCTTATAAAGTTCAACTCGTTCAAGAATTACAGCCGGCCAACCATTGCTTGCGTCGAACGTTTGTGAATTGGCTGTTTGAAAAACTGAACGAAAACAACGCATTTTTTAACAAAATCATCTTTAATGATGACGCTCATTTTCAATTAGGCGGTTATGTAAACAAACAAAATTGTCGCATATGAAGCTCACAAAATCCACAAACACTCCTCGAAAAACCATTACATCCAAAGAAAGTGAACGTATGGTGCGGTTTGTGGTAAGGCGGAATCATCAGCCCGTATTTTTTCGATAATGAGCAACGAAACGCCGTCACCGTGAATTCTCTGCGCTACCAAACCATGATAACCAATTTTTTGTGGCCACAATAGGTTAACGTTGACATCAGTGACCTTTGGTTCCAACAAGACGGCGCTGCGGCGCCACAAGTCCTTCAAACAATTCAGTTATTGCATGAGAAATTTCCCGGTTGCGTAATTTCTCGATTTGGCGACGTCAATTGGCCACCTCGTTCATGTGATTTATCGCCGCTGGATCATTTTCTCTGGGGCCATTTGAAAGAGCGGGCTTACGTGAACAACTGACGCTCTGAAAGATGAAATTCGGTGCTCCATTGACGAGATAAGCGAAGCTTTGTTGCAAATTGTGATTCTAAATTTTGTAAAAAGAACGGACGTGTGCCGACGTGCTAAATGTGGACATTTGCCAGAAATCATATTCCATCATTAATTCCCATAATTCTAGTTTACATTGGTATCAATAAAACTGAATTTGTCAAAAAAAAAGTGTGTTTTTAAGTCAATTTACTTCCTAACCTCAAATTTGCCCACCCTGTATTTCAACAAAACTTTAATATCATTTTCACAGACTTCAAGACGTTAACTTGATAATTCACATACGCATCAAAGATCGATGATAATACAGCAATTCTATAACTTCGCTCTAATGTCCTTACCAGTATCAACAGTATAAAGAAAAAGATGAAATGAATTGTTTCTTCGGTTTGCTATTTAAACGCGCTTTTTTAGTTTTTAAACTACGTATTTTATTGTTAATGTGGCTTACGATAACGTAAAGAAAATTTGGTATAATAGTTATAATTTTAGGTAGGTACCTGATTGAGCAAGGATGTCGCTGATCGACCGGAAAGCTTTAATGAGTTAGCTTTTAACAATAGCCATCGAGGATATAAGCTGCGTATCAAACGAGCGTCTGCTTCGAGTCCTGTCAACTCTTTGTCAGCAATCGATCGGAGTTCCATTATATCTACTACCTGTACAGTAAATTCATTGATACACATAGGGCGATGAAAGAAATATCGCACATTATAATTTTGCGCACCTCCTGATGGTAGGGCATGTCTGGTGGTTTTTTACTGCCTTGTTGGGTGGACGAGTTCACGACCCGCCTGGTTTTAAGTGGCTTTCGTAGCCCATAGACATCTTCAGCGCTATCATCCATCTTATGATGATATGAGATCTAAATCTCAGTTTTATAGTACAACGGCTGCCCCATCCTTCAAACCGCAATGCATTACTGTTTCACGGCAAAAATAGGCAGGGTAATGATGTCTGTCCGTACGGGCTTAAAAGACATTCTACCAGAAGTGAAAAAGGGCTTGCATAATTGTCCTTCACGTTTTAACAACGTAATAGAAAGGCATTCCGGTCCTTAGATTAGGATAGTCCGATGCAATTGAGACTTAGCTCTCATGTCTCCAAGTCATTGGCGGCATTCATACTGCGATGCCTATGGGCTCAGACAAACGCAAGTCGTGAGCTCACGTTCGCGTCTAAGTCATTAAAAATTACAGACAAATTCATTTTAAATCATGTACATCTATTTCAGATATAATAAAAATACTACCTTTCTTAAATCGTCTACTTTTCTCGCCAAACTTTCGAGCATTCCTTCGGCTAGTCTCATTGCACTAATCAGCGTTGTCAGCGACCCGTTGTCAGTTTCGCATGACATCCAGCTCAATGCTTCATTTTCGAATCTCTTTGCTTTTCGTTCAATATCGACTCTAAGCCAATAAGTCCATAATCCAACTACTAAACGACGGTGACTTTGTCCACCGGATTTTCCCGATTCCAAAGCATATTCAGCAAAACGGCTGATTTCTTGAGGAGTTTCTAATTGGAAACCCGCGTCCAAAATTAAATCTATGCACAAAGCGTAGTACCAAGTTTCACAAACAAGCGAAATCTGATTGTGACCCAAACGCAATGTTAGTCGGACAACATCAATTGCTTCCTCAATACGGCGTCGGGCTAACAGGACGTAAAATAAATCGGGAATAATATCTAAAGAAACCGTGTAGGCTTGGAGAAAGCGACTAATAGTAAGTGCTCTAAATCCTGATCGAGCACTTTCAGCGAGCTTTCCTCTGCAGACTCTTGCCTTGAAAGTTGCACTGAAAAGTTTACCAATAGCATACAGTTCTTCAGCTTTAATTTCTTTTTGTAACTGTCTGAGTGACTGGCATGCTAATTTTTCAATTTTTTCAGTATTCTCTGAAGTGCCGCGGTCTATTTCCACTTGAATAGCATTACTGTATGTTTCACATAAATCTATCAAGTTACATTCTACTCTCTGTACATAATCTAGAGCCGTCAGCGCAGCGTTTCTAGAAAGACTATCGTCACCTAGCGTCGAGTACAATAATGTAGTGACATTGAGAAAAAATACCGCATCAGATTTCATGAGTTTCTGGCTTAATCGGTTTTTTCGTTTTTCAATTTTCATGAAATTAAATACTTTATTTAACGATATGAAACCCGATACTTTCAGGAAGTTGAAGTTGTAAATTCGCGATGCTCGAATTAAATCACGCTTTGCTGCAGTGAGCTTTCCGCAAATTAAGCATGCTGCTGCTTTTATTGATAATATTTTTCCCAAAAACCGTTTTTGGTCAAGTACGCTTAAGATTTCATTTTTTTCCAAACACATTCTCTCCGCTTCTTCAAGTTTGGGGAATACTTTTTCAGTATTATTGGCAAGCAAATTTAAGTAGCAGTATTTTATCGTAAAATCAATCAATTTTATTTTCTGTTCCGCTTTTTGCGCATGATACATGAGTTGCTCGTATATAACAATTTTCAATTCTGCACAAGTACATTTATTGAAGTTTATATGAGAAACTCCTTTTTCGATTCTAACATTGAAAGATTTATTATGATTATCAGTTAAAATATGATCTTGGCTATCAATAGCGCCAAGCGCATTCCAATCACTTACTGTTTTTGCTTCAGAGACTGCACGAAGCATATCGAAAATCTTGTATGACTCGAAATTAGTTAAACTGGCTTTTCTAAAATTTAAACTGGTCATTGTAACTCTTTTTATTGATTTTTTTAACTTTATACTAGAAACATCATCGGTACTCTTTCTCTTTAAAATTGGCGTGAAATTGTTATTTGAAGCTTCATCATGAAGTACTATGTTATCACTTGGTCTTACAGTCGTACCGCTGTCTAGAACGCTATTAAAATTCGATTTGAGTCGATTGGTACTTTTCATTTCTAAATTTGTATCAGTTTCATTCCAGTCACTATTACTGCCCGTATCACTTACCTTGTCCTGTAAATTACCTTCATGGTCGGTTTCAAGTGATAGCATGTAATTTTTTGATTGTACTATCATAATAGTACCGCCGCAACTTTGACATTTTTGTCTGTTAGTCTCCAAATAGTTAATAATGCGAGCGTGGAATTCCTTCTTCTGATTCACTGGCAAGAGCTCGTAGCAAGTTTTTCTCGCGTTTTTGTTTTTGAATTTCATAACTTTACAAAAAGCATACTTAGGAAGATTCACCCATGCATCAGGATCATGATCAAATGAACAATCACAAGCCAGGTTTACTTGCGGCATTGCATCAGAGGATGTCGTAGAAGTTGACGTATTATTACGATACCATTTCCTATTTACATTTGCGCATGATAGTATGCGCATAGCAAATAGTCTCTTGATGGCTTTTGCGGTTGTTAACCAATCGTTATTGTACATTATACTTTCCAACAGAATTCTCGATACAGTAGTGCCGACAACTGAAGCTATTTTAAGTAGCAGTTGTTGGTACGGAGTGAGGGAGTCTATTTGGATCATAATTAACGCGTCTAAATTTTGACAATTTATATTTAAATTTAATTCAGATTTTTTTGTAACGATGCAAATTTCGACAAATTCTTTACTGTCGTTTTTTAGTAATTCATCAAGCGTCGATTGGTCCGACATACGCACAGCTTGTGGTTGTAACAGACTCGTATCAGGAAACTGTAAGTCTTCGGATTTAAATTGTTCAATTTCATCGTCTTTTATTTTCTTGAGTTCCAAAGCTCCTATTGAAAATAAATGAATAATAAAACTTTCAACGAATCCTGGCATTCCTTGACATTTGATTCTCAATGCATTACACAAATCGTTAGGTACAGCATCGATATCTAATATTTGACAAGCTAAGGGAGCTATCCAGTTTGAAGATAATGGCCCTAAAACAATTTTTCTAATGCTGTTGTGAGTAAAGACGTCGTAGAGCCAATTTTGAATGGCACTAAATTTACCGCGTGTCACAGAAAAAACCGTAAAAATCTTCATTGTAGTGAACATTAACTTTACAAACTCCCACGAGAAAGAATCAAGGTTTTGTAAGTCATCTAAAAATACGACATGAATATTTGCAATTGCTTTCAAGAGCTTCATAAAAACTTGTTTGGTTTTTTCTTTACGCTGTTGTTCGTTTAAAGACTGGATCTTGTCTTGATAAGCGAAACGAACGCGGATTATCTTATTTAAATAGCATAAGTCTTCATTATAAACTTTAAGAAGCTGTACGATCTTTTCTTCTTTGACAAAACCATGTATTGGCTCTTTAAGATCTAACATTTGATTGACAATTTCACTTAATGCTAAATATGCATTAGCAGAGTGGATGGAAGTTAAATTGATGTACGTTACATGATAACTGTAGTTTCTGGCATAGCGCGCCATCCACTCTAAGGTTCTTGATTTTCCTATTCGTGATTCCCCTATCAATAACAGAGCGTCGAACTGTCGGAATGACGTATTATTTTGATCTAACCAACTTTGGTAACACTCTATTTCCTCTTTACGATTTAGCAGTGGTGGAATTATTGGTATTTCATATATTTCTTTTGCCCGAATATCTTCTGTGTATTCAAAAATCTTTCCAGGGTGAATTATACCTTTCAATTCGGTTTTTGGTTGTTGAGTAAATGCATTTGTGGACATTTTGCTCTGAATAAAAGTAGTTTCATCGCAAGTGATTTTATTTCTAAATTTGCACATGAGCCTAGCAGCTTTGTTTACAGTAGCTCCAATGACGGTAAATTCTTGCCTTAAAGGATGACCCACCACCCCGCAATATACTTGGCCTGTAGTTACCCCTACCGAGACTTCTCGAACCCCACCTAAAGCTGAAACTGATTTTTTTATACTAAATGCGCACTTAAGAGCAGCTTGCGCTTCGGACTCGTGTTTGTATCCTCTTAAACCAAAGATTATCAACATCATAACATCTTTATCGAAGAGAATAATTTTATTGACACATCCCATTGACTTGTAAACAATTTCACATGTTATCTGATATGAGTTATTAACAATTGTAATCAGTTGTGGAAACGGACATTCTGTGGGTTTTAAAGTAATGAATAAAATGGAAACTTGTCTCATTTCTGTAAGATATTCGAGAGGCTGATGTGCATCGATTTGAGTTAGTATCGGTCTAATCATAAACTTTCTTAGTTCAGAGCCAATGTTTTTCCCTTCAGCTAATAAAATTGCTTTACGCAAATTAAGCATCTCGATCTTTTTCGACAAATCTACATGGCTCAGACCATCAGAAGTTTCCCAAGAATGATCGGGAAGATTCTCAACTGCCGCACATGTCTTCCTAATTTGTCTGATCATACCACCGAAGCCTATGAACGGTTTCATAACATCGCTCTCGCGAGGGTCGTATAGTATGGCCTTAATAGTAACGTATCCATTTTGTTGAATGGTATAGTCATAATTTCTTGAATAGCAATGCCCCCATGCTGTGGGTGTCAATGTCACTTCTCCTGATGCACAACAACTTTCGGCTGCTTTGGCTTCTTCTACGGGTAAACCAAATAGCACATAGTTCATGTCAATTCCAGTGCCTATTGTGGCAAATAAGAGGTTTCCAGCCGCGATTGCTAATTTAACTTTTAGATTGACTTTGACATCTGTTTCGTAGGATGAGTACGAATGTTGTATAACTAGTGCGCAGGCGATCACGTTATGAATTGTATGACAAAGAAACGTTCGTTTGTCGGTTTTCCAGAGAGCTAAGAATGCATCGCCGGAGAATTTTAAAACGTCTCCTCCATAGGCGTATATTAATTCTATGAGCGAGCCCAAGTACGTATTCAAGGTGACTGTGAGTCTGTATGTTCCTCCTTTACCAGTATTGTTGTAGCGTTCCGAAAGGGCGGTATACCCTGATACGTCAGCCATTAGGACAACGCCGACGAAACGCTTTAAATCGTTTGTATCAAACCTAAAATAAAAATCTTGTCTAGAATCTTAGAGTATAATCAAATTAAATACGAAGCTTCAAAGATGATAGATACCTCAGGTGGTTTTGATACGATAAAATGATACAATCACAACTATATATCTATTTCTTTATTTATCTTCTATCTTGAAATTGGCGTTGGGACTGGGCGGTATCAACATCTTGCCTATTTATATCGTTAATTATTTTTGTTGTTGTGTGATCGAGGATTATGTCAATACAAATGAGAGTTTTGGTTGTTTATTGTGTAAGCAAATGAACGATGCCACGGCTCACTTGCTAAAAATTAGCTACCGGAGTACATTGACATCATAATGTCGCAAATACGAAATCTGTCTCAATTGTTTAGTAATTACAATTAGTGAGGGGTTGATTTTTAATATACAATGTTATTACATTATCGTAGAAGGCTTTCGTGAGCATGTGTTAAGTGCGTATTTCATCAGAAAGATTGACGTGCCTGCGGGATTTGAACAACCAGGAAACGAAGCGAATGGCCACGAAGAGTTTAAGAGTTTTGTGTGTGAAAAGGGTATGACAAAAACTGAACTTTACGTGTGAAGTGTTTACGTAAATTTTTAAATGTCTCACTTTTCCATCAATAATATTTCATCAGGGACAAGCGTAGAAAGTATTAACGTCTGCTGATTCGTTAGCTTAACTTCAACGTCTTGATCGTTTTGGTCGGAACATTCACTGTTTCTCTCAAAGAACTGTTGCACCCAATCCTTTATCTCGTTGTACTTGGGTTCGTCGTCAGATTCTTCCTCTTCTGCTTCGAAATCCCTTTGAGATATTCGTTTTCCATAGTTTTGCCATTTCCCTGTGTCCAAGATTATGTTCATGGAATTTCTTCGGGATTGGGCGCGTGTTTTACGAAAATTCATATCTTATTAACGTTTATTAATTTACACTTAAATTTTGATGGGTGCCTAATAAAACGAGGTTGTATTTATCACTAAAAAATCACTAATCCATAAGGTTACGATACACATAATATGTTCTCTAATATAAATTGACTTAAAAGCTATTTTTATAAAAATAATCAGAAACAAATATGTAGTAGAATAATGTATTTTTTTAATAAATTGTTTTCGGGTGTTGTCATTACTCTGATGACGTTTAAGAATAAAATTGTAAGTTTAAAAAGAGTTTGTATTTGTTGTACCGTAACAGATTGTAAGCTAATTCCTAGGAAGG
The DNA here is from genome assembly GCF_003987935.1 of Bombyx mandarina. The sequence continues at coordinate 264,059 of NW_021011603.1, forward strand.
ATCTTTGGATCCCCAAACTTCAGCGATTCTTCTCCAAAACATGTTTGAAAAGGGCATAAATAGCAGCTTGGCTGTGGAATCACCATTGTCACGCGCATGACCATCATGATTTACGTCCAGGTCAAACACAAGGAGGTGCAGCGCCGTGTCCTGGTCGCAAAGATAGGACCTGACTTGTCGCTGCCTGGCGTCGTGGCGTCGATGCTTGGCAGCGATGAGTCATGGAAGGCTATGCTCGACTTCTGCGAGTGCACCATCTCGCAGAAGGAGGCGGCGGGGCGAGTGAGGGAAAGCTCTCCTCACTACGCAGAAACCCGCCGTCGCCGAGCAGGGGGTCGGGACCGGGGTCGTATCCGTGACCTGGCCCCCTAAGAGCTAGGGGTCCCACCCGTTTTGTGCGGGGAGAGACCCAGACGTGGGGTGGCGTGCTTGGCACGCTCACCCGCAATAGGAAGTCGGGTGATGGTAGACCGCGTTCCCCCGACCGCTCTGGGGGAAGGTGTAACGCGGCGCCATCAAAGCGGGCTCTCGGCCCGCTGAACGAGGGAACCGGTGGTCGTGTCGCTGGCGGCCACCGGTCCGACGTCCGTGGGACGGTGGGATGGATGTAATGTGCTCTGCGTCAACCCTGTCCCGCCGTTTCAATAGCCCCGACTGGGCTCCGGCCCGGTCCGAGGTAGGGCGCCGGTTGTGAGCGGCAGGAGTTTTTAGTGGGTTCAACTCCCACATACCCCACCTGCCGCGCGGGTGGGGATCCGGCGATTTTCTCCTGTGGGAAAAAAAAAAAAAGGTGAAACACAAACTCATCTTCCAGCAATTGAAATAAAAATAAACCACATATTATTTTTTTAGTTGACACTTTTAATATTTACATGTAACCAGTAATATTTTTCATTAGAGAGAGACTGTTATTTAAAATGATGTTTGGAATCGTTTAGGATCTAATCGCGATTGGATCTGCTTCGTGGTAAATAAAACCATGGGTTCGTCGGCACAGTATACCAGCGCGGTATTCAATGTTGGTGGCTTAAAATTATAAACCAAACTATATCTCGTTTTTACCATCGCACCGCCCGCCACCGGAGTAGAGTTCATCCATACTACCTGGAGCCACTGCGGTCATCCACAGTGCGTTTCCAGAGATCTTCTTTGCCACGTACCATCCGGCTATGGAATGAGCTCCCCTCCACAGTGTTTCCCGAGCGCTATGACATGTCCTTCTTCAAACGAGGCTTGTGGAGAGTATTAAACGGTAGGCGCGGCTTGGCTCTGCCTCTGGCATTGCTGAAGTCCATGGGCGACGGTAACCACTCACCATCAGGTGGGCCGTATGCTCGTCTGCCTACAAGGGCAATAAAAAAAAAATACACTGTATTATCATAAAGGCAGAAATTCCATAATTAGTGAGATAAATTAAAATTCTTGTCTAGGTTCCTTATTAGATTGCTTATTAATTAAATAATTGATTAATTTCGTAATTCATTTTGTGATTAAAACTTAAATTACGTCATTTAACTTTCACTTAATTTGAGAATTTTGGTTAATTTTTGATCACACCTGAACAATAATCTCGTATTCTAACAACAGATATTTCTTCAGTCCTAGCATTTCTGTGCGTAAAGAATAATATTAATCATTTATTTGTAAACATTGTTCGGCCAAGATCATTATGACCTCAACTTAACCCTATACAGGGCCATGCGTATAAATGCACATTCTGGTGACAACTTCAACACATAAACACACTTTGACATTCATTAATAGTCTTAAAACGGTATAGTCGGGTACAGTCCCACTGTTGTACTGACTTTGGCACCACAAGCACGTATGTCGAGTTACGTAGAGGCTATATAAGATGGATTTATCTTTCTTGGACAGAGTGCTCCAAATAGTAAAAGATGAAAGAAAAAAAGACGTACCGCTTGTACGTTTTAAGCATCCTGAAGAGTTAGAGGTAGGTGAACGTTTTTTTTTTCTTTCTAGAATATATTCGTTGCATGTTTCGTAATCTGCAGAATTCTTTGTTAAAAATTCAGGTTTTATTTAGCGCAATGCGCATTCAATTTAACCACATAATTAATTTTCAATAGTTGTACAATATCGGGATTTTATTGAGTGTTATTTATGTATACTATAATTGTTGTTCACTTAGTTATTGTCGCTTAAATATCTACGTTCATTTTATGTATTGAGTCTCTTATTCTTCCTTGTTGATTTAAAAAAAAAACTCACTATATCATATACTCGTACTCAACAAATGTTCACGATTGACTTCCACGGTGAAGGAATAACATCGTGTAATAAAAATCAAACCCGCAAAATTATAATTTGCGTAATTACTGGTGGTAGGACCTCTTGTGAGTCCGCACGGGTAGGTACCACCGCCCCGCCTATTTCTGCCGTGAAGCAGTAATGCGTTTCGGTTCGAAGGGTGGGGTAGCCGTTGTAACTATACTGAGATCTTAGAACTTATATCTCGAGGTGGGTGGCGCATTTACGTTGTAGATGTCTATGGGCTCCAGTAACCACTTAACACCAGGTGGGCTGTGAGCTCGTCCACCCATCTAAGCAATAAAAAAAAANAGGTACCACCGCCCCGCCTATTTCTGCCGTGAAGCAGTAATGCGTTTCGGTTCGAAGGGTGGGGTAGCCGTTGTAACTATACTGAGATCTTAGAACTTATATCTCGAGGTGGGTGGCGCATTTACGTTGTAGATGTCTATGGGCTCCAGTAACCACTTAACACCAGGTGGGCTGTGAGCTCGTCCACCCATCTAAGCAATAAAAAAAAAAAATCAAATTCTACATACCATTAAAAAAAAAAATCTGTTGAAAACAGTGGAGAAGACGATACTATTAACTGTTGTCTTTGCCGTAAAACTAATATGCTTTTTTTGTATCAATATTTGGTCGTTTATTTCCAACAGAAGATCCCTAGTAATATAAATTTACGTGTGTTTTGTAAATCTCTCTCTTTCTTGTTTTCAATTTTCAAAGTCTTGTTGTCAATTCTCAAAGAGCATTGGTGTCGGGCCTGCCGCTTGTCATCAATATCAAACAAGATCAAAAAGTATGTTCCAAGTTCAGAGTCTACCAATTTTTTTTTAATGATTAATATTTTGTGTACCTATTTGAATAGCTTTAAAACTATCATGATCTCTCTAGTAATCCTTTTATTTTTTTAAATCTAAAAGAATTCTTTTTTAAGCGCCAAAGAACATTCTCTACAAGGAAGGAATTAACTTATAGGTAATAACTTATAACATTGCACTAAAAGTTTTGTTTTTAAAAATAGTACCTGAGGAAAACGATGAATTCCATTGTTGTCCGTATTGAAGTCTAGTGAGGATGATGTGACTCATATTCCTTTAACGAAATACGAGACATTTTATTTTATTATTTATGATTATTAGTGATGTCATTGCCCTATTGTATAAGCAGATAGTAAATTGCATGTAATTATGCCGATAACGATGATGTATGATTTCGATGTTGTGAGTTCATATTTTTCTTGAAATCGACCTTTTCTTTTACTTTTTCCGTGTTTTTATTTATTTATTTAAATAAACTCTAAATAATAAATCAACTGTTTCACGGGAGGCGTTGACATAAACGTATATTTTTGATAATGGGAAGTGGCAGAATTTATGACACGTCATTTACCACGTAATTTTTAATGATATTTATTGTTTTAGTTCGTTAAATTTTAATATAATTTAATTGTGTTACGATAATGAACACCCACACGAAAAGCAAAAAAACCTGTTCATCAATAATATTTGTCCGATGTGGGAATCGAACCTGCGACCCTCTGCGCAACAGACCGGGGCGCTAACTATGGCACCGTCGAGTCAGTCAAGTCAAAAATGTATATTATTTGATAGATTTGAATATAAACGCGACTATCAGGTATCTTAACTAAGTTTCAGAGTTCCTTGGTTATAGCAAACTTTTTCGAGATGAATTCAATGAAAAACATAACTTGCGTCTAAAATGCTGCAACAATGTTGCGTCTAGAACTCTAAAAGCTTTTGTCTAGACACAGCAGCCCATGTAAATGAAGCAGAGCCCTACGACTTACGAGTAAGAAATGCTGCGTAAGATATGGCCGTCCGACTTTGACGCATGATTTACATAATAATAAGTATGCGACATTTCATGAATATTTTTTGCGATAATAAAAAAAAAGTTAGCTATTATGTGTTAGTAATTTATAATGAATGAAAACCATTAAAGAAATGTGGATTAAACAAATTTAAAATATTATGATATAAAAAAGTAAAAAACGGACTTCACCAAAATCTGCGTGCCTGCGGTAGGCAGCGATTTGCCTCTCTGTCCCTGGCTTTGCTGACGTCTATGGGCGACGGTAACCACTCACAATCAAATAGCCGGTATAGTCGTCTTCCTACAAGGGCAATAAAAAAAAAGAAAACATCATTAATGTAGTGGAAATTAATTAAAAGTGCATTATTAAGGACAGCTAACAAACTACCGGTTTTATGTTGATAATGTTTGGAAAAAAATGGGAACACACGAAAATCATCGGCTTTCAAATGAAATATAATCGTCGAAATCGGCTTACCCCGAAAGAAGTTCTCAGCTAAAACGCGTAAAAAATATAATCGAATTGGTAACCTACTTTTTAAGTTGCTTAAAAAAGAAAGACAAAGTATGTATGTATACAAGCGGTTAACGGATCAAGTAAAGCGTTAAAAAGGTATATGTAGTACACAACTCACACAAAGAAACAGCAAAGTGCCTAGTATACGCACACACACACCCAGGGGAGGTAAGAAGCGAAAGCGGTGGCACAGAGGTGGCATGACGGTTTGAGGATTCGATTTTACAACCAGAAGACACATCAATACATGATTCACATTAAAAACTACCGGAAATTATGTTTCAGGCCATTCTAGACTTGGACATTGGTCAGGAAGTGAACGATGATGACCTGGAGCGGTGTGTTAGACAAGTCTTACAGTACAGCGTCAAAACAGATAAGGCAACGTTCAAAAACCAGTTATATGGCTGCACTGATCCATATGGACTGGCCGGCGCTTGGATAGCTGAGGCTTTTAACACTAGCCAGTAAGTTTTGAGAACAAAATCAATTAGAAATCGTTTGTGTCTTGATAAATGGAACAAAGTGGATAATCAAAGATAATTTTGCATGGTAATGGCCTATGACTATTAGCAAAAATGATTATGACGCATTATGTACAGTTAAATATTTATAAAAATATATTTGAGATTAAGTAGCAAGCGCTGACCGATGTCTGTCCATGCAAGTATCTAAAACTCATAGCGTTAAAAGGGGACGAACAATCTTTCATGTGTCGGGAAGCTTACACGCAAAATATATGAGCAAAGTTAATCTCATGTATCTTGCTGGATAGGAACAAACAGAAAATACTATTTTTTTATGTTTGAAGGATTACTGGTGGCCCGGAGGCTTTTCCAGTTTCACCAGGACAGGTGGGGGCCGAAAATACTCTGCAGGATTAAAGTGTTTCAAGACTTAATTATGTATACTCACAAAATATTTCAGTTCAATAAAAAAATACGTTGATTTATTTGGGACTTTCATAATTCCAGATACACGTTCGAGGTAGCACCAGTCTTCACCCTAATAGAGCTCAAAGTTTTGAACCATATTCTCAATTTGTTCGGAATCCCAAACGGTGATGGTATTTTTAGTCCCGGCGGTAGTGTTTCAATGTTATATGCTCTGGTTGCAGCTAGATTTAAAGCTTTCCCCGAAGTCAAGAGGAAAGGCATGAGAAACTTACCGGAGATGGTCATTTTTACTTCTGAAGATGTAAGGAAATTTATTATTACTTTACTTCCCCACTTATTAATTACTAGCTTATGGAAATGTTTCTTTTTAATGTTTGAAAGTTTCTGAGTTTGGCTCACAGTAGGTAACCGAATTTATAAATAAATTCAGGCTTTGTTACTTAATTGACATGCAAACGAGATGATACAAAACTCAAAATTATTAATATTTTTGTGTGTGTTATTATTTTTCTTCTAATTTATATTATTACAGTACCAGAGTTTGTTGCAAGCTCACACTGGTAGACCACTGTTCTCTGCCTATCTTTAACTCAAAGCAGCAGCTGTTCAAACTTAAATTACTTATACTATACGATACTATACGATATTATTTAACCGGTTCTTACCACGAATCTCACATTTCGTGAGTTCCTAATCTTTCGAGCTGTCATAAGCACCACGGGTAAGCTGAAGGCTGCGGGTCGGTTTGTCGAAGCTGACAGATCTATCTTTTCTAGTCAATTTTCGGGTGTTACCACTTAATCATTTTTAATACGCTTTTGTTAGCTTCAGACGTATGTATGTTTGTAACGAAATCTTTGAACATGATTTTGACACCCTTCAAAACGTCAGTTTAACTCGAAATTTGGTATACTTATTAAGGACCGATGACAATTCAATATAAAAATATATTGAAAATATTAAAATTCAACAAAAAAATGAAAAATAAATAATAGTTTAAAAAGTAAGACACTATTTTTACTTCAACTTTATTAAAATTTATTTTCTATTTTTTAGTTGCATTTTCTATAAAAGCGTATTTTGTTAGTTTTTTTAAACTATTATTTATTATTGCTTTTACACAATAGGACTATTAAAAAGATAACAACAATGAATATTTTTGCATGGTTTAATTAAAATAATACCTTTACAGAGCCACTACTCAATCAGAAAAGCAGCGCATTGGTTAGGATTCGGAACAGAGAGTCTTCGTCCCATAAAGGCGAATGAACACGGGCAAATGATTGTGAGTGAACTTGAAAAGGCTATAGAAAGAGAAAAAGAAGAAAACAGATATCCAGTATTGGTTAATGCTACTGCTGGTACCACCGTCCTGGGCGCTATTGATGATTTGAATGACATAGCTAATGTCTGTAAGAAGCATGGCGTTTGGATGCACGTTGATGTAAGTTCATTTTTTAATTAAGAAAATTACTTCTACTAATTAATTCGGTTTGAAGGGGGGGCAGCCATAGCCAGCATACTTGAGACCTTAGAACTTATATCTCAAGGTGGGTGGCGCATTTACGTTGTAGATGTCTATGGGCTCCAGTAACCACTTAAGACCAGGTGGGCTGTGAGCTCGTCCACCCATCTAAGCAATAAAAAAATAAAATTATTTAAATTGTCAGATAGGTATTTCAATTTGCTCATTTATTATCTAGATTTTGTTACTTCGTTTGAGCATCAAAAAAAAAAACAATTTTTTTATTAAACTTTTTATTCTAAATAGTTTTTAATTAAATTTAAAATTTGATTTAAATACGTTTTGTGTACCTACAATTACGGGATCCGAAAATAGAAGTAATAATAGTAAATGTAAAACCGCGTTTTTTAAAGCAATACAATAGATAAACTTTCATTCAAAATACTCATCCCAAATGTAAAATTGGCCAAATTCTGGAAGAGAACTAGTAAGATAAGAATTAAAGCTGTGAACACAATCACGGACGAGTGATAGGGAAGTAACTTATGTAGTTATAGAATGAGGATAATTGGATACTCTGTTTCAGGCTTGTTGGGGCGGTAGTTTGATGTTGTCGCCTAAATACCGAAGCAAATTACTGGGAGTTAAAAGGTTTGGCTTCAACTGGTACTACTTATTATACAAGACTAGCTGACCCGGCAGACTTCGTAGTGCCTCAATCGATAAATAAAAGACCTAAACTTTTGTATAAAATAAACTTAAAACAAACCAAAGGAATCCGTCCGACGGGGGACACATCAAAGAAAAAACAAAATTGTTATTTTTATTTAATTCCGAGTATTTTCATATTTATTTACCTTTTAAACCTTCTCTGGACTTCCACTAATCACTCAAGACCAAAATTAGCCAAATCGGTCCAGCCGTTCTCGAGTTTTAGCGAGACTAACGAACAGCAATTCATTTTTATATATACTATACAAGATTTAAATTATTATTGTTCCCGTTTGGTTGATATTCGATATATTTGATGTTCCTATTTGGTACTTTGGGTATTCAAATTTAGAAATTATGAAATCTTCGCTCAGCTATTCTATTTAAACAGGAGTTACAGAAATACGGTTGAGGGGCTCGCAAACACCTCGATTATTTCGTGTGTTTCCGGAAACTTGTGTCCTATGTTCGGTAGTAACTACAAACGGCTTTGCTTCTATTATCGGATTAGCGGAAATTGCTATTTAACATTAAGTGGCTCCTATGGTATAACTTTGAAAACTATTCTGCCGTGAAGCAGTAACGCGTTTCGGTTTTCAGGGTGAGGCAGCCGTTGTAACTGACTATACTAAAACTTTAGAACTCATGTCTCGGGGTGGGTGGCGGCATTTACGTTGTAGATGTCTATGGGCTCCAGTAATCATTTAACACCAGGTGGGCTGTAAGATCATCCACCCATCTTAGCAATTTTTTTTTTATCTATAAACACATAAATGGTTTTTTTATTTTAGGGCCGATTCTATATCTTGGAATCCTCACAAAATGGCCGGCGCACCTCTGCAGTGTTCCGTATTTCTTATCAAAGAACGTGGGTTGCTTCACGAAGCTAATTCTGCAGCGGCTCAGTACCTGTTTCAACAGGATAAGTTCTATGACGTTTCATATGATACAGGCGACAAAAGTGTTCAGTGTGGAAGAAAGGTTGGTTCTCCTGATTCTGCATAATAGANTATATCTTGGAATCCTCACAAAATGGCCGGCGCACCTCTGCAGTGTTCCGTATTTCTTATCAAAGAACGTGGGTTGCTTCACGAAGCTAATTCTGCAGCGGCTCAGTACCTGTTTCAACAGGATAAGTTCTATGACGTTTCATATGATACAGGCGACAAAAGTGTTCAGTGTGGAAGAAAGGTTGGTTCTCCTGATTCTGCATAATAGAATATACCTTATTTTAATTAAAAAAATTAATGTAGTAGTTTCAAAATAGACCCTTAAGGGACTTTTTTTTATTATTGCTTAGATGAGACGAGCTCACAGCCCAGTTGGTGTTAAGTGGTTACTGGAGCCCATAGACATCTACAACGTAAATGCGCCACCCACCTTGAGATATAAGTTCTAAGGTCTCAGTATAGTTACAACGGCTACCCCACCCTTCAAACCGAAACGCATTACTGCTTCACGGCAGAAATAGGCAGGGCGGTGGTATCTACCCGTGCGGACTCACAAGAGGTCCCCACCAGTAAACTAGGACTAAGATAAAATTGTTTATTCTTGTCCATCTGACCTTAGAACTTAGATCTCAAGGTGGATGGCGCATTTACGTTGTAGATGTCTATGGGCTCCAGTGACCACTAAACACCAAGTGGGCTGTGAGTTCGTTCACTCATCTAAGCAATAAAAAAAAAATAAAAAAAAATAACGACGACTTAGAATGTTTTGTATTTGTGTTTATTTTGACCTATAATAAAGCATAATCTAACTGTATTCTGCTCTATATATCTTTTCCGATGTATTGGACGATTCGGTATAATTAAAAACATATTATCTTTGGTTTTAACTGAAGGCTATTAGGTTGTAATTTTTTTTTCTCAACGACACCTATGAATTGACAACAAGACGTGTATTTTCAATTCATTCATTATTTTATAGTAGTTTAGTAATAGGAGTTTTAGTTTATTTTTTATATATGTTTTTTCTATTATTCAATGCATTTTCTAAAACAGATAGACGCGTTTAAACTCTGGATGATGTGGAAATCTCGTGGAGACATTGGACTTAGTGTACTAACCGACAAAGTCATGAGCATAGCACAGTTCTGTTTAAGTGCCACTTCGAAAATGGAGGGTTTCCGATTGGTTTCTGAAAAACTGCAATGCCCTAACGTGTGTTTTTGGTACATTCCTAAATTTATGAGGAATAAAGATGAGAACGAAGAGTGGTGGGATCTAATGCACAAGGTAATTGATACATCTAATACAATAATAATAGTTCACTTTGAAGTTCTAAATTCCCTAACAATCGTTTGCTTCACACACTGTGTTTTCTTATTTAACTAAAAAAACTGGTGGTAGGACCTCTTGTGAGTCCGCGCGGATAAGTACCACCACCCTGCCTATTTTTGCCGTGAAGCAGTAATGCGTTTCGGTTTGAAGGGTGGGGCAGCCGTTGTAACTATACCGAGACCTTAGAACTTATATCTCAAGGTGGGTGGCGCATTTACGTTGTAGATGTCTATGGGCTCCAGTAACCACTTAACACCAGGTGGGCTGTGAACTCGTCCACCTATCTAAGCAATAAAAAAAAAAAAGGAAATTTCTTAATAATTTTTTTATGCCCATAGCCAAGTACAACGTCAACACGCCTAGAGATAGAGTTTGACGTATTTATCTAACAGGTAACAAAAAAAGAACAGTTAAAATAGTCGAAGACGAGGCGCCTTGACAGCTCACACGGGCTGGTAGCACCGCCCCGCCTATTTCTGCCGTAATGCGTTCCGGGTTGAAGGGTGAGGCAGCCGTTGTAATATAGAATTCAGACTTATGTCTCGAGGAGGGTGGCGGCATTTACGTTGTAGATGTCTATGGGCTCCGGTTACCACTTAACACCAGGTAGGACGCGAGCTCGTCCAACCATCTAAGCTATCAAAAAAAATGTTTCAAGGTGGGTGGCGGCATTTATGCTGTTGATGTCTATGGGCTGCAATAACAACATAATAGGTACTATATGGATCGTGATTTCGTTCACCCATTCTAATAAAATAATAATTGAAACAATCTTAATCCACAAACATACATATATTAATAGGAAGTAACTCAATAATAACAGTCGCTCGTCTTTAATTCAGATAACACCAAAAATTAAAGAGCAGCTAACGCTGACTTCGAAACTGATGGTAGCTTACTCGCCGCTACGACAGCACAAGAATTTCTTTCGACTGGCCTTTACTTTCCATCCAGAACTAAATGAAAATCAAGTAATAGAAATGCTTAATGCAGTGAAGGAATCCGGCGAAGCGATCACTAAGGAAATGTTCCCGTAAAATAATAATTATTAACTAGTGGTCCCGCAGTAGTCGAAATTCGACTATAATTAATTGAAATTATAAGTTTGAACATTATTAAGGTTCTATTGTCGAAGATGATTATACTTCTTTATTCACAGATTTCGCCAAGACTACACTATAGACAAATATTAATAAAGACAAACTATATTAACCTATTTTCAATTTGACCAGACTTTAAGCATTAACTGAAGTTTGACAATAAACAAAGAGTATATATATGTGTGTGTATCAAATACATGGTAGTGTGTCTAAGGTTTTCTTTATTGATTTAATGTATCTTTTATGCATTATTTAAAAAAAAAAATTATCATTGTGCACTCCTTCTCTATATTCTCTATAAGTGTGGGAAATTTCATACTCCTCCATCCGCGGATTTTTCGTAAAAAGGGGTACAAAGTTTTTACTTCACGTATTAATATATAGATAACAAACTGTAATTCAATGCTTATAAGTTTTTTCTTTTAATTTCCTAAATCTAAGACTGACCAAGAGTGACCACATAATAGTATTTTCTTAGATTTTCGCGTGTTTAAAACTACATTTACGGATGACCCTAAGGTTTTTAATTGGAATCCGATTATTCAACTATGTTCCTGACCACGAAAACGATAAAGTATTCGAAAAGTCAGAAATAATATAATGACAATAAAAAACAAGAGATAAAACTGTAAAACTAGTTTTATTTATATTAAACACATAATGATAAAATTATCAGTTTGATTGTATTTTGGCGCTTGAGTTTAAATTTAAAAAACTAGCATGATATCTGACTTCTGGGCATAATGCGTTTACTCCTGAGTCTTTCTGTCCAGACTTTAGAAGCGAGAATTCAATAGGATCCAGTCTAAATATTTATCGACCCGAGCGTATAGACCGGGATGGTTAGGCTCCCCACAACGCAGACCCCAGGACACAACGCCGACTACAGCCCAACGTCCACTTGACATCTGGTACATTAACGGGCCTCCGCTATCGCCCTGAAACACGCAAAAAAAACCTTTAAAAAACGTAACAAGAATAACAAAAAAAATCTGTTTACCAAGTTCGCAAACTTTTTTTTAATTGCCGTCCCATGGATGTAAGCAATTTCAATTCTGCATGCAGCAGAGATGCGAATGTTGCGATGGATGTGTGTAACGAGAATGGATACAATACGGAATGAATATGTTAGAGGAAGTCTGAAAGTGGCACCTGTGACATAGAAGCTGATAAGTGCGCGTTTGGGATGGTGTGGACATGTGATGAGACGAAATGAAAATGAGGTTGGTAAGAGAATGTTAACTGTGAATGGATATAGAGGAAGAGGTAGACCTAAGAAGAAATGGATGGATTACGTGAACGATAATTACGATATGGGTAAGAAGGGAGTGAGCGAATAAATATATAATAATAATAAATGGTATTATGATAGAAGAGTATGGAAGGAGAATACATGTTCCGCCGACTCCAGGTGACTGGGAGAAGGGCAGGATAATGATGATGATGATGGACGTAAGCAATTCCAGGGGCACAGCCAAGCCGCTGCCTACCGGATTTTTTTTGTGTGCACTGCTGTGCTTGTGCAATGTAATATGTTAAATCTTGTACATTCCTATCATGTATGTATTATCAGCTTGGATTTAGAATTTCGTAATATACAAAGCTGTTTTTGGACTTTACCTGACAGGCATCCTTTCCGCCTTCAAGTCCACCAGCGCAAACGGTTTCGGTAAACACGGAATCGACGAACGCATCTACGCATTTCTTGTGTTCCCAAACAGGTACCGACACTTCCATGAGCACGTTGCTGTGGGGACCACCGTACCACTGAGTTCCCCACCCTACAAAAAATTGCGTTCTTCAGTGGATCAGCACGAAACTTAACGTGATAACACGTGATTACTAGTTGTAGGGCGGCTTGTGAGCCCGCACAGATAGGCGTCAACACCCTACCTGTTTCTGCGGTGAGGCAGTAATGCGTTGCAGTTCGAGGAGGGGGGCAGTACAATTTACAATTAAGAATTACACAACAAGTGATGCGCTCAAGAAAACATACGTATATATTTGATTGTGTGGTATAATTAAGGCTCTAGTACAAAATACTAAATCACGTGCCACACATTATTATTTATTATGTATGTCGCTGATGATTGGAATGTGATATTTTAAATTAAAAAGGTATAGCTTTCTTCATGGTTTATAGACAATGCTATAGAACAGCCATCTTAGTTAGAACGCATCAGTGCTTTCGTTCTAATCTGTAAAAGGCTCACTACATCCCCTACTACTAGCTAGATAGGAATTAGGGGAACACACATCGTTAGGAAAAATAGGTGACGACACTCTGTGATCGGAGAATGATCATAGGGACATAGTGGTTTTCAAAAGGGCTAAGTATCTTCTGATTAATTAGTAAGACAGTTTTTTTGTGTTAGATCTTCTAACTTATCCATAGCTAAATATATGAAATTAGCTCAGTCGTTAGTACGAATTACAGACGCCAGCACTTTGGTATTGGCAACATTTTCTACTGATGAGTCCTGACGAAAAGTACTCCAAGTTGGTTACAATCTTGGTTATTGGATCTAGTTGATTGCGATGAAGCAGAACAATATACCATTTTACTTATTTTGGATTTTTAAAGACAAACGGGCGCACGGCCATTTGGTCATTGGAGATTGGTTATCGTCGCCATTGGACTCTTAGTAGTTGAGTCATACAACTCATTTATAGTTTTAATAACATTAAAAATACTTACCAATGACTGTAGCGATTTCATTAGTAAGATCCAAATCTGCAGGCGGTAAACAAATTGGCCAAACATATGTATTAAACACAGCTGGCCTGTGGAGCTTCAGAATGGCGATGTCGTTATGATAGCTCGACAGCTCGAAGTTAGGATGCTGGATCTTCTCCACCACTTTAAAATTGTAAGAGCGGGAGTCGTTAGTGCGCTGCAGGTCGTATTCACCAAGTCGTACGTATAATTCGTCGGCATCCCACCTGTTGAAAGAATCATCTCGTTTTCAAGGCTTACAAAGAAATGGTTGATCAAGAACAGGGGAATATTAGTCAAAGCTCTCTTTAGTTTAGGTTATTAGCTGATACGACCCATTGAATTTCTCGTGAGATCTTTTCAGTGGGTCGCGATTCCGATGTGGATTCAGTGAAGCACTGCTCTTGCAAGGTCGGATATTAAGAGGCCGAACCTCGGACGCTCAGATTATCATCCTGCTTATTATAGTAACGAAGCAGTAATTTGTTTCGGTTCGAAGGGCAAGCTTGGTGTTATGTAATGCAATTGAGTATTTAACCTCACGTCGCCGCGAGATTAACGACGATATGGAAGAAGGGACGCAGTGACCAAGTGCGTGGCTACGCACTTCTCGTCCCCCACTTGTTCTGTTAAAGCTGGGAATCTTAGGGGCGTTAGTAAGCGACTCTGTTGTGATGGGCCCCAAGTAGTTCGCAGATAGGTTCGCAGATAGGTTCGCTTATCGTGGTGCCAATAACTACAGTGGTAGTAGGATCAGTAGGATGGGGCGAGATATGTGCTTATACGCGTCACCACACCCCGTGCCATTTAAATTTTATCTCATCCGAGGTTGTTGAGTTTTTGGTCGGTGGCGGGAGTAAAGTGATTTCCTTCTGACTTAAAGATAGTCTCGCGCTTATATCTTCTCCTTATCTCTCATCTATCTATTTACTGTCATAATAAAGGACCTATTTAGAAAATGTTGATTTAATTTTAAGACTTGTACCTTCTTGTACAATGTGCGGCCGTCAACACGTGTCGATCAGTGATGAGGACCCCGCCGCAATACTGTTCGAATCCGTATGGCGTGATCGACGCCATCCATGGCCATTCACGAGGATTAGCCGGTCTGGACCCAGTGATTCTACCTTGAGCGCGAGTGCTTAGACCGCAACCTGTTAAAGTCAAAATTCAATCGTATCGGCACAACAGCGTTTAAATAATGTCATATAGGTACATATATATTCACTTAATAGTTTTTGTGACTAACGTGATTATCTATACGTTGATATATTAAAATTGGAATGAAACAAAGGAGTTTATCATGGCCCGTACTTAAGAATTACATGAAACATCCTGAAACCTTCCACTTCTTTCGGTGCTTTTAGGCTCTTCAAGCATCGTCCTCGTTGAACTATTTGTCGTAATTGGCGAGTTCGACAAGCGAACTAACTTATAGACATAACCCACTGAACTTTCTCAGCGGGTTGGAATTCCGATTCGGTGGTAGATGCTGGGAAGCACTACTCTTGCAAGGGTTATGGTTAACAAGTTCTCTCAGGTTGAGCCCGTGAGTGAGCTCACCTATTTGTCGGCGTGTAGCTGGAATCCTTAAGCTACTAGCAAATAGGTCGGGAAAAATAACACATATAATGATCATAAAAACGATAGATTAAACCGTAATAATTAATTGTATGTGTACGACTCGTGAAAATCGAAGAAAATGTTAATACAGTATGTACTTTACAGCTTTTAAAGCGGTTGTTGATCATTCGTTACGCTAAGAGCTTAGTCTGCGGCATGAGGTAATATTGTCAGTACTGTCACTCTATTGCATTAAGCAGGTTAATACCGATACTACTAACTTAATTATTGATTTTAATTATTTTAATTAAATCTAGCTATTAAACGTTCACTCGATTGCTTTTATCTATAATTAATTTCACCATTAATCTACAATCATCTGTTGTGTTGTTAAAATTTTAAAACTTGTTGAACTATCTTGTAATAATTCATGGTGAGGATTAAAATACAATTGACGTTCACGGAATTTGTTTCTTTCTCGGGTTGTTTAGATGACAACGATATTGCAGCCGTTTGTTATTATTTACTTATTATTATCGAAGCAATAAAAAAATATAAAAAAAATTACTTGTATGGAGTTGTGGTCTAAAGAATAAGACATATCCGGTGTTCTCGTATCGCCCAGGTAATCATTTTTGTATACGGTAAGACAGGTGGAATGTGATGTCTGCCGTCTTCTTATCTCGGCAGTCTTCTGGTTTTAAAACAAAGAACACTCAATATTACCTCTATTTTCTGCTCTGTTTATTTTCAGCAGGATTTCGTCATCTTCGTTCTTAGGAGCGGTAGCAGGAAGATCTCCAGCCAGAGCCTCTATGCCTTCTTTAACTTCATTCTCAGGGCAGCAAACACCAATCGAACTATGAATTAGAAATAATGATAATACATATCCAAGAGAAACTTCGAGATTTTCGAGGCAATTTCCGACGTTAGAACATTTCACTGGTGGTAGGACCTCTTGTGAGTCCGCGCGGGTAGGTACCACCGCCCCGCCTATTTCTGCCGTGAAGCAGTAATGCGTTTCGGTTTGAAGGGCGGGGCAGCCGTTGTAACTATACTGAGATCTTAGAACTTATATCTCAAGGTGGGTGGCGCATTTACATTGTAGACGTCTATGGGCTCCAGTAACCACTTAACACCAGGTGGGCTGTGAGTTCGTCCATCCATATAAGCAATAAAATAAAAAATAAAAAAATCTCGTCTCAATTACTTCACTCTTAATTCCTTCGTCTTAATTGATACTTCGTGAATTTATCCACAATTAAAAAAAAAACCCACACAAAAAAAGAAATATACATATTATGAGCATCGGATTTTGCTAGTTGACTGATTAATTCCGTGACAACAGATAAACGAACATACAGGAAGTTACAAAATATTTTGTGTATTAAAATGAACGTAGATACTAGATAATCATGAAAAATAATATAATTTTGGATGAGCGTTTGGTATTTTTGTTCACATATTAAATAGTGTTGCCTTTAAGTTTTAGTAATGTCCCCAGTTTAGAGCCCCCAGAGCTCACCTACTCGTTAGGTTGCGCTGGCACAGCCACTCAAGGCTACCAGTTTAGGTAGGAAAAAAAGTTACGTTAAGAACGTACTTACTCTATGGTACACAGAACCTTTTGTTTTTTTATTGAAGGGAAAACTAATTTTGTACCGTTGCTTCGATAAAACGAAAGAGTGACACCAAAAAGAGATGAGTACATCTATGGGACATACATCTATAGGACATAATCTGTGAGACAATTGGTAGGTTGGTAACAATTGGTTGGTAGGTTTTTTGGTCTGATTTCGCCAATTCATCGCCCTACGTCTTGGATTTTGAGCCCATTAAACCAAATAACCCCGTTGCAATTCTTCGAAATCCGCTAATACAGAGCTTAGCAAAGATAAGAGGTCGGATTTGCATGTGGCTTAATAAAAAAATATGTTGTTTGCACCTCAAGAGACGTCGAGTTGGTTGTTATAAAAGTCGCAGTCTACACCGTACGGCGGTATTCCACGAAGGACGGTATAAAATCTTGTACGTCACAATCAAGGCTTACAACTCAACTCAATGGACTTAGGTTTTTGCACTTAAGTCGGTATTACACATACCTATACATTTATGGGAACAAAAATAAATTTGTACCAACCTCCTTTCGATAACACATACGTAATCCATAAAGACAAGGTAATCTTTCTTGAAGTCCTCTTGAATGCAGTGCCGGAGTTGTCTGCATCGACCTGCCTTTCCGTTTGGCAGTGTGCATGACTGGTAGGGGATGTTAGCCTGTAAGATAATGTTTTAAATAAATGTGAAGCTATAGAAGGAAGCACCTATAAGGTCTTGAGAGGATAAGCAGAAGGTTGGATGGACCGACTTTGGGTAGGTTCATAAAATTGCATGCTCTACAATACTCTACATGGTGCCTGAAGGGGCTACCAGGGACGGATTTGATTTAATTTTTTTATTTACTAACATCATTTTTTAAATTATTTGTAATACTAAAACACTATGAGCCTATGATGTTTCGAAAAATAAAGATTATTATTATAATATTATTATTTTGTAAATAATAAAGAAACTAAAAGATAGATTTTTGATTGCATATCCGGGCATTCCGGGATCGGGCATCCATAGATCAGATGTGGCGATGACGCATAGTATAAGGGCTGTCTCAAACCTTGAAACCTTATCGCATTTCACCAGCGTGGTGGTATCTGCACGTGCAGCTTAATTTTACCAGCTGAAGGAAGTGCAAGAATCGCCAACATGTGAATGTAATTATCCATTTGAAACAAAAACAAGAAACGCTTGCAGTAAAATCGTATAGACGTGGAAATGACTTGTTCGGCGCCATTAGTCCACTAATCTATCATTTACATGGTCGTGATTGAATTAAACAGTTAGCATAGCATTAAAATTAAGCGTAGCAGTATTTAGTTTATCATTTAATTATACTATTAGTTTCGCGGCATCAGACCTTTTTATTTTTTATTGCCGAGATATGTGGACGAGCTCACAGCCCACCTGGTGTTAAATGGTTACTGGAACCCATAGACATGTACAACGTAAATGCGCCATACACCTTGAGATATAAGCTCTAAGGTCTCAGTATAGTTACAACGGCTGCCCCACCCTTCAAACCGAAACGCATTACTGCTTCACGGCAGAAATAGGCGGGGCGGTGGTACCTACCCGTGCGGAATCACAAGAGGTCCTACCACCAGTAAAGAGGAGACCTACAACAATGTCGTAACATAAAACTGGGTTGCGTCTAGAAATTCTTTTCAGTAACATTTCTCGCGTACCGACAGTCTTTTTATTGTAAATAGCTAGATTTGTTCACGGCCTACCTAATGTGAAGAAATCATAGACATGCAATTATGAATGCCGCCATGAGGTAGATAGACATCTATATTGTTGTGTATATTCTCCCATTCAAACCTCAATGGTTGTATGCTATGCATAAATAGGAAGGATGGTGGAATTTATTACTGTGCTGTCCCATTAGACTCTGTCACCAGTAAGTACGGGTCTGTGTTTTTTTTTATTGCCCTTGTAGGCAGACGAGCATACGGCCCACCGGAAGGTGAGTGGTTACCGTCGCCCATGAACTTCAGCAATGCCAAGGGCCAAGCCGCTGCTGGTTATATTATTTATGTGTGATGGTATAATATTTTCAACTCTGCCATTGCCGGTCCCAAGCCCGGATGAGAAAAGAGGAGGATTGAGTAGAGCTGGACATTCCTACCGTAAAACGTCAACGCCGAGCACTGGGCGGCGGGAAATAACCAAGCCCCCGGATACAACCAGAGACCCGGAGCGGGACCAGTTTGCCGTGAAGGACTAAATCCCTTCGAAATACTGATGTGGAAGGACGTGGGAACCCACCACAATTACATCCCAAGAGAGTCATGGACAGAGAAACATTTAAACTGTTTCAAGGCCATGACCACGACCCTCAGTAATGAGGAAACCGACGCAAGGAGGTATAATATTTAGACAAGGCTGCTACTCTTTCTTTTGGGGGTTCCTATTTCTAGGCAAGAAACACCTATTTTCAGCAAATTATATTGTATGTCATATTTGTCTCTAATGTCACTAGTCGGAGTCAAATCGTTTTAGGATTTACTACGATTTTTATGATTAGTGCATTCATTGTTGATTAAAAATTTGTTTGTTGATTAATAATGCATATGCATGCTGTGTTGGCATTGTTAACGTCCATGCGCTAGGGTGATCACCACCAGGAGTGCCGTATGGTCGGCTGCCAACCAAGGTACTTTTACTGGTGGTAGGACTTTTGTGAGTCTGCACGGGTGGGTACCACCACCCTGCCTATTTCTGCCGTGAAGCAGTAATGCGTTTCGCTTTGAAGGGTGGGGCAGCCGTTGTAACTATACTTGAGACCTTAGAACTTATATCTCAAGATGGGTGTCTCATTTATGTTGTAGATGTCTATGGGCTCCAGTAACCACTTAACACCAGGCTGTGAGCTCGTCCACCAAACTAAGCAATAAAAAAAGGCACTAAAGAGAATGATATAAAGAGTACCTGGTTAGTGTTTAGCTGGATGAATCGCTTAGTTCTTCCGCTTCCGATGTGCAGCCCTCCATTTTCTATCACATCTCGCCATGCCGGGTCCGTCAACTCAGCTACAATAAGTTTGGTAAATAAAATCACCAAGAAGTCCAAAGAATCAAAAAGGTCTTGCAACTTTAGTTTAACAGGAAATTTAATTGAATTGAATATGAATTTTATTCTTTTCTTTTTTTAGACAACTTATTTTAAAACCTTCTTGGTTTGGTAAAATGTTATATTTACATTGGTTATGTGTGAGTCTAATTGACTTTGCTACTGGCATACCGTCACTCACCTTGAGCTATTCGGTTGTAGTTCGCATTCGAGAATATCACCACCATGGTCGGATGATGGAAAGATGAAATAGAGCTAACCCGGTTTATATTCATATTTCTTTAATAATCAAACAGGTTTCAAACCTTTGTTAACATTTACTGCTGCAGGTATGAGATGTATAGTAATTAAAAAAAAAACGTATTTGTTATTTTAACGAACAATACGAACGAAAAACATAAAAGAAAAAGCAGTACATGGACCTACATTTTTATTTAGTCGTGGAAATCGAATATTATTGTGTTTAGGTATGTAGGATTGGTAAGAAGGGAACATAATATGAAAAGAGTGGGGAACAGAGCCTTAAAGTGTGAGTGACAGAATACGGTAAGAGCGGGAAAAAGAATGACAGACAAAAGCAAGATGGCGAAGACGATTGAATGAGCAAGGCGTAAAGAAGATGTAATATTTCATCCCATATCATCTCATCTCATTTCATTTAATTTCACCAGTTGATTAATGTCTCAAATTAATCATCTTCATTTTATTTCACTCCACTTTGTAATTTTTCATAAAAATAAGAATATAAATTAAAATAAGACATGACTTAAAGATCTTAGTTACCAGGTCATAAAATCTTTTTAAAAAAAAGTAAAAAAGATGTCAGTTATCTTTTAATAACAGAGAAGGTTTTGGAAGAGAGCAATATTAGTGCAACGGTGAAATAGTTTTATTTAATGCGCCACGATCCTAATTCTACATGTATAAAAATAAATTCATTAAAATTAACTCACAAAAATCGCCATCCGCTTTAACAAAAGCCACAGTCAAGAGCAACAGTAACACTCGTACCATTGTCGACTGCAAAACGATACTGGCAAAACTGTGATTTACTCCAGGAGGTGCCGGATACGAGAAATGATAATGCCGTACTGAATAATCCACAGGATGCCGCAGACTGATAACAGTTTTAATATGTGCGCGCAAATATAGGAACCCGCATTCAGGAGCGGTGTATTTTTTTTTTGTTTTTTGATAATTTTTAATTTACAAGGCCTCTCGCTGTCGTTTGAGAGACAGTTATTAGCGTTGTTTATTACGTAATGTAATCTGCCCTTGGTGATAATGTGAATGCCACTATGCCTTTGAGATATGACGTAGAAGGCTTTGGTTTGCTAGAACGCCTATCCCACCCTTAGAATCGCATCGCATGACTACTACTCGGCAGAATAGGTGCGTCTTAGGCATTTTATCTAATATGGATACCAGTAAGTACGGGTCTGCGTTTTTTTTATTGCCCTTGTAGGCAGACGAGCATACGGCCCACCGGACGGTGAGTGGTTACCGTCACCCATGGACTTCAGCAATGCTAGGCTAGGACTAGGTAGGCATCTTATAGATTAGGGGATGATCCACTTCCTCACTTCCTCTTCGATTTCTGGAAAATCATCCGCAATAACTTAACACTAGACGTGAACTCATCATCATTCATGTACGAATTAAAAAAATAACTTTATTTTAAGCCCTTAAGGCTTGAAAATAGATCTATCGGTACGAAGAGGAGTGGTATTTGTTTTTGCAAAAAAAAAGAAAACCTGGGAGATTTTAATGGCTTTTGAGAGGCTATGAAGTTTTGGCGCTTTTTTTTCGTAAATTTCTATTCTCAATAATTTGGTATAAATAAGTCCATTAAAACTATATAAGCTTATACTATTATGGACTATGCGAGTGTCAAGTTCGCACTCAGACTACCAACCCAAGTAATGGTAGCCTAAGTAACTTTTTGCAACAGCTACAAATCGCTGCAAACCATCATAGAACATTTACGTATCAGGAGCATACGCTAGTGAGCTATTTACGGCTAGTTAGTCTGCTATTAAGTGGCTACTGCGGTCGGTAACACCACAATGTGAATGCGACCACCCACATTGGGACATGAGGTCGAAGCCTCTATTGTACCGTTCAAACCGAAACGCAAATGCTTCATGGCGGCAACTTGATGGTACAGGTTCAAATATATTGTTACGTGCTGGGGTTCCGGATAAATAAAATTTCACCAAAATACAACTTAAAAACTGTAAAAACAAACACTTTAAAACCCTCAATTCGCTTGTTCCGCTTCGCTTCAGGTGATCCGTTCGCTGTTTCGCTTCGAGTAGTTCCGATTATTGACTGACTGCGTGCCATCCCTACAACGCTTTTATAGTCGATATCTCATCCCTACAATTATCGAGAATATTCCACACGTCTCTAGTAGCAGTTTCCGCTATCTGACAATAGATGGCGTTGTACTTCTCGAACGACCTAGGTGCTACTAGATTCTTCTATATTCGTTCGACTATTCGGCGATAGATGGCGTTACTCTTACTGGCGTAACACTGCCCCCTCCTTAGATATGCTAATAATATCAACACACAAAATGTTCTTTAGGACTTGCTCATAAATTGAAGAAAACAAAAGAATAATCCAATGAACTGTGTGCCTAGAACGAATCGTTCGCTTCCGATGCATTCATTTTATTACTGTTAATCCTTGTTCAGGAGATTATTTTTGTTTTACTTAACAAATGGGATCTAGCGTTGAACAAATGTATACCAGAATGTAGAAAGCAAGTTCGTTTGTGTTACCGATTCTTCTCAATATTAGCACTCACTTCCTGGAAACGTTATAGAGTTATAGAAGTTACAGAACAGAATAGTTATAGAGTTAATATTAACTCTAAGAACTACGTACGATGTCATTTAGGTTGTCTTGCATAAGCAATGAATTTATAATTGTATCTCTATATGCAATAGTGTAGGACATAAATTACTAAATACCATACCCTCAGACACTGAGTTTCTCGCCGGATCTTCTGAGCGGGTCGCGTTTCCGATCCGGTGGTAGATTCTGCGAAGCACGGCTCTTGCTAGGGTTCGTGTAACAACGTCGTCAGGTTTGAGTCCCGTGAGCTCACCTACTAGTTAAGGCGACGCTGATATAGCCTTTAGAAAAAAAAAAACTAAATACCAGTAGCTACACTATAGATGTGTCTTATTCGATTCGAATAAAAACTCCTTCATTTATCATTTCTTGTAAATGTATCCTTTAAAATGTTCAACTGTTTATTTAATGCGGTGATAATTATTCAGTTTGACGTGTTAATTAAAATTATTTTGTGATTGGTGCATTCACGCTGTAACGTTTTAAATTCGATACTCATTTACGAGAATATAAGATTTTAAATTTTAAGTTAGTGCTCATTTTGAACCGGTTATCTGGTTACTGGATATCTTTGGAAAGCACTTCATTAAAATTTGTAGCGATACTGGTAATTAAGAGATTCCTTAGCAAGAAATTTTACTGATATTGATATTACGAGTATGACCTAATTCCCATACTTTAGAATAATATAAGATTGTGCTGAATTGTAACAATCTTATCCGTTGGTCGGAGAATAACGTGTATTTTTGTAATATAAGTTAGTATATATTAATTAATACGTGGAGCAAAAACTTTGTACCCCTTTTTACGAAAATTTGCGCGAATGGAGGAGTATGAAATTTTCCACACTTAAAGAGAATGTAGAGGTGTACAGGATGCTAATATTAAAAAAAAAAATGCATTATACATTAAATCAATAAAAAATATATTACGCACACTACCATGTATTTGCATACACACACGTATACATACTCTTTGTTTATTGTCAAACTTTTGTTATTGCTTAAAGTCTATGGTCAAATTGAGAATAGGTTAACATTGTTTATCTTTAATATTATTTGTCTATAGCTTCTATACTATCTTGGCGAAATCTTTGATTATAGAAGTTCTTTGACAATAGAACCTTAATAATGTTCACCCTTATAATTTCGAATAATTATAGTCGAATTTCGACTATTGCGGGACCACTAGTATAAGTTAAAGCAGAATTACTTAAGTTAGAAATGACGTATTAAAGAAGAAGGCAATGATTTCGTATAATTTATTTATTTATTGCCTTTGTAGGCAGACAAGCATACGGACCACCTGATGTTGAGTGGTTACCGTCGCCCATGGACATCAGCACTGCTAGGGGCAGAGCCAAGCCGCTACCTACCGTTAATTTGCGAACATCAAAATATTCAATCGTTGCTAGGAGGTCAGATTGTCATAGTTTAGTTAAAATCGAAAACGGGAGCACAGGGCGTGTCAGCAATTAAAATACTTGGTTCATTAATGAATAAGTCGGTCGGCGCCGGCGCAAGCCTCAGGACACGCAGGACCTACTCAACAATTTGTTGCTTCCTATTTAAGGTGATCGGGTGTTTGTCAATAGGGACGTGCTCGGAAAGATTTTGTCAATTTATTTGTAACAGTGATGTCTGAGACAGCATTAATGTAGTTTAATAACATATATTATGTATGTAATGTTTTGACAGCAAATCTTATGATTTACCACGATTGTAATGATTGAACATGTTTTCTGATGTTTATTAAATACGCATAGCAATAAAGAATTCGGCAAACGTGTGACGTTAATAATTTACCTATCTTCAAATGTACCTATCTCTCTCACCATCAAATGCACATACCTCTCTATACACTCAATATTGACAGATTTAGTTGAAATCAGAGAAAATGTTGAATGAATGAAAGTTGAAATCAGAGCAAGTAAAGCAAATTAAACGAGGACCAAATTGAAATTACTTATCGCAATTTTTTTTAAGTAGAATATGTTATCAATATATCTATATAATATATATTGACGCGCTGGGGCTCGGGATAAATAAAATTTCACCAAAGTACAACTAAAAAACTGTATTCAACACTTAAAACACTTCACAAACACTTTAAAATTCTCAATTCGCTTGTTCCGCTTCGCTTCAAGTGATCCGTTCGTTGTTTCGCTTCGAGTAGTTCCGATTACTGATTGACTGCGTGCCATCTCTACAACGCTTTTATAGCTCATCCCTAGAATTATCGAGAATATTCTACACATCTCTAGTAGTCGTTTCCGCTATCTGTCAATAGATGGCGTTGTGATTCTCGAGCGTTCTGGGTACTACTAGATATTTCGATATTCATTCGACTATTCGGCGATAGATGGCATTACTCTTACCGGCGTAACAATTACCATTTTAAACTGATTACAATTTTTCATAATAATGTAGGTAATTATTAGCTTTAATGACACCATTTTTGCCAGCCTAGACTACTAGACAGTTTGCCTAGAATCGCCTAATGATTTTCGTAAAAGAAAAATACACATAAATAAAAGACAACTGTCACAAAGTTTATAAATATAGTAATGTAATAGTACACAATTATTCGACCGTGTAGCCCTATAAGGTTGTAAGTAATTGATATTTTAAAATAATACAAGCCTCATTTATCCTTGGTAGGTGCAGCAGTAGGTTATTCGATAACTAGTGAAGGGAGTGCGTAGGCTGCGTTTTCTGTTGCCTTCGGAATTGCACAGGTCGGTATCGGCGCCTATTATATTAAGAAACCACCCATCACTAGGTAATAATGTTTAATAAATCACAGCAAACAGAAAACATAGTGTTTCCGATGTTTAGTTTTTTTTTTAATTTTAGGTATTTCAGTTTGGAATCTGAAACTGTTGATCACTGTTCAATGATAGATGAGAAATGTTCTTAACTAGCAGGTAATGGAAAGCGGTTGTAATTGTAAACCTGTAATACTTTTGTAATTATATTGTTAAGATATAATTGGGTAACTATTAGCGGTATAACATATGGCCGAATTTCGATTATTTCTGACATAAAGGAATCGTGGGTTGCTTTTGGGTTCGTTTATAATGTAATTGAAATATTCACCATGTGTACTTAGGTATACGCGTTAAGCGCGGTAAATCCTCCGGTCACCGTCCTCGCCGAACCTGTCGCTCACGACGAAGAGCTCGTCGAGTAAATTAACCCATAGCCCATTCAGTTTCTCGCCGGATCTTCTCGGTGGGATGCGTTTCCGATCCGGTGGTAGATTCTGGGAAGCACTACTCTTGCTAGGGCCAGTGTTAGCAACACACCTGGTTTGAGCCCCGTGAGCTCACCTACACGTCAAGGAGAAGATGAAATAGCCTCTCAAAGCTATCAGCATAAGTAGAGAAAAGAAAAGCGGTAAATCCAGAAATTAGGTGTCCATAGTGAAATGCAGCTTTGAAATCTTGTTTGAAGACAAGTCGTTTTAGAATGCTTCTTGCAAAATTGTTGATTATAAAAGTAGAGTGGATTTCTAAGATTACTTCGAGCGAACAGGATCGCGCTGACCTGATCGAGACGTCAAGCATATTTAAAATATATATCCGCTTGAATATTTTATCTGTTTGTTTTAATAAATTAGGACTTGTAATGTTCCAGTTTCCAACGCGAATTAAATAAAAATAGTTGTGATTTAAACTTATAAAAAAACAACTGTTATTAATTGATACCATTTGTTGATGTAGTTATTTCTGACTCAAAGTTGTTATACGTCAGGGGATAGCCACTGTTTCATTGCTAATGACACTTGAATGTTATTTTTCAACGTGAGCAACGGAATTTAGGTAGTCATTTCAATAGCTTTCGGTGGATTTTTTTTCCCTCCTAATCCTTGGTCGCCTAAGGGGCTATTGTCAAAGCGCGCGGACAGGACGATTGACGCACTTAGCATAAGGTGCGCATTCATCTGCCTACATAAGGCGATTTAAATAACAGGATTAAAATTTCAATAACTATTATAAGCATCATTGTCAATGTCATTAATCACCAGCATTCATTAAGCCTATAGGATTATTTAGATGCTTATTTCGTGGCGACATCATAAAACCACGAATAGAAACACCTTTATATATGAATGACTCGATGGTGCTGTAGTTGACACTCCCGACCGTGGTTTGAGGGTCGTGAGCTCGATTCCCACATGGGGCAAAGATTCGTGTGATGAATAGGTTAGGTTTTTTTTCTTTCTGTAGGTGGCGGCCTCCCCCTGGTGAAGGTCAAGGGGCGACCTGAGGGGGTGAGGCCGCGCGGCGCGCTCCAGCACTCTAGCGCGCTGCCGTGGAGTGAATAGAGCGACCGGTCGACGGTGTATCGCGTCCCGACCCGGCAGGCTGGTTCTGGTCCAGCGGGGTATTCCGGGACACCAGCGGCACCGTCTGGGCGGCCCGACGGGCTGCCGTACCGAGACGGCCGACGTTTCAGAGCCTTCGATTCGCCTCGAAGGCTTCGTCGGCTGGGCGTCCTTGGGGTGAGCCGCGCCGTCTGGTTGTAGTGTTGACCGCGGTAGCCCCCCTACTTCATCCGGGTTCTGACCTCGTAGGAGGGTCTGCTCTCTACCCGAAAAAAAAAAATATGTTTTTTTTCTTTAGCTGTTTAATTTCTATATATGCTTTTATTTAATCGTACCTATCTATATCAGTCGACAGTTCTCATATTCATTATAAGCGTGATAACCTTAGTATTATATGGTATTCGGTCAACATAATTCATCATAATACTCGAACGTGAATTATTTATAATATCGGCCAGTCATCGCAGACATAAAACCTGTTGTCTATTAATAGACGACGATGTTTATGGACAAGCCTATTCAGAATTTCATGAATAATCAAGCGATCTTATTTCGTTAGTGTTTTAGAGGTAGTTTGAAACTGGCATTCATGAAGGTGATATGGAACGTTAAAAAAATAAGAATTTCTCGAAAATTCTACAATTCGACAATTCGCGTGTACGGATTGAAACTGTATCAGTATGCTTAGTGCGAGTTTCAAAAATCATATCGAATGACTCGAACCGAGTGTACTTTCTTCACTCCAGATAGGTACGAAAGTCCGTTGAAGCGAAATGAAAATTGTGAAACATAAGCATTTATAAATCAATTAATTTTTTTAATTTATAAATTAATACAAAGGCGGAGAGGTGTTGATTACTTTTTAAGCCATTGCATAAATTTTATCGCGGGCCTTGAGCGCGGCGACCGAATCATGAATTACCGTAACGAAAAAAACCTTACACCCGTCACTCCGCCTACCATGTAGCTCGTGTTCAACACATTTACACGTTGCGCTTGTGTAGTGTTTGTGAATAAGCGCGTGGCGTGACATCACAATGCATGCGCATCATGAAAATCTGCCCATCTCTCTCTCGCGCGGTCTAGCTTATGAGTGTGAAGGGGACAGTTAAGGTATTGCTTTTATTAATGTTTAATATAGCGTGGTCTTGTTTTATTATTGCTTTAATATTAAATTATCATTGTCTAATTATAATTGCATAAGTTGATAAAAAATACTATGCAAAAGCTTTACCGCGGCAGTTCCCGAGTGCCACACGTTTTTTTTTTCTTTTTCTTTATCATGCAATCAGTCGCGTAGACCATAGGCAGATGAAATGTAGGTGAGATTTGAGATGGTTGTTATAGGGTGTTAGTTATCTTATTTTTATGTAGTGACCCAGCCAGGATGACTATTCTTATCAATCATTTACTTAATATAAATGTACATGAAAGATGATGCTTTATGTAGTGAATACTCGTAGTTCGGGATAAGATATATTGTTTGCGAACGAAGCGAAGGCATAAAAATTGTCTATATGTATATACTATGGGTAATTATAATACGTTGGAACATAAGTGGCTTAAGCGAAACTATTTTAATAGTATACTCTTACTGCGGCTTTAACTTTGATTTTATCTTGGCTCTCTTCATTCATACAATATATTTATATGTACATACTAGGGTATGTGAGTTTAAAGGATGGGGCAGACGTGATAAAAACAGTTGAAGTTTCGACCTCATGCCTCAAGGTGGGTGGTACTCACGATGTGATATCCATGGGCTGCGTAGCCACTTAACAGCAAGCGGGCCGTGAGCTAGTTCACCCATCAATCGAATAAAATACTAGCAAATAAATGATAACTTTCACAAATGGAATGTGTTGGTCTGATGAGTTTTTAAAAAAAACAATTCTTCACTTATTCGTCCATTATAGGGGCAATAAAAATAGCGATGTGCCTCATTCGCGACTCTGCTACAGGTTTTTCTCTAAACCAGTATAGGCAGACTGACTTAGTGCGAATCCTGCGCAAACACTCACGCGAACCAGGGCTGTCACAGTACGAGTTAAATTAATATCTTTATATATATATACTAGCTGACCCGGCAGACTTCATAGTGCCTCAATCGATAAATAAAAGACCTAAGCTTTTGAGGGACACATTAAAGGAAAAACAAAATTGTTATTTTTATTTAATTCCGAGAATTTCTCATTTTCATATTTATCTACCTTTTAAACCTTCTCTGGACTTCCACAAATAATTCAAGACCAAAATGAGCCAAATCGGTCCAGCCGTTCTCGAGTTTTAGCGAGACTAACGAACAGCAATTCATTTTTATATATAGAGATTTCTTCTATGCGTGTGTTTGTCACTGAACTCCTTCTAAACGGCTGGACCGATTTTAATGAAATTTTCTGTGTATCTTCAGGTAGATTCGAGAATGGTTTAAATTTATAAATCAGATGGCACTGCAGTCGGTATCTAGGTTATTTATCTTTCCTAAAAATAATTTATATGGCGAAACAATGCTTGCCGGGCCAGCTAGTAATATTATAATACACTAGTGAAAAATAGGCACGTTCGCTGTGAGTTACAAAAAAAATAAAGAATTCAACAACTTCTTACTCATCTACCTATTTGTACATTGATGGAACAATGAAAAAAAAGATGGTGTCGTGGGACACCGGACAGGAACGAAGCTCCATATAAAAAAAAAAAAGAATTACGAGAAAAAAATCGCGCGGTGAAATATCGCTGTACGGAAAACAAGGCCTTATTCCACGGACTTTTTCTTACGGTTTTTACTATCACATTTTTTCAGTTCGGTCGCGCAGCAAAATCCATATCTCCTCCAAGCCTGCCGTAAGGAAGTTCATTCCAAAAAACTTTTCCTAAGCTCCCAAAAATAACTGTTAATAGTTCATAAATTAGCAAATTTATAAACCATTTACAGTTTTATTATTATATTAGTTATGTAGTATTATTAAATTAGTAAATAGTATTAACAATAATAAGAGATATGTAGTTTCTTTCTAGAAACCATAACATAATAGAAAATGTCGATTTGGGCTCTAAGCATGATTAAAATGACGCGTTTAAGAAATGCTTTGTTTTATTTAAAATATTATACTTAAATACTGAGGATGGAGGAGGTGAATATGACTAATTTAAGAAATCAGAATTTTTTTATAATATAATTCAAATTTTTTTTTTTTATGATTGAGAGATTACTGGTGGCCCGAAGGCCTTTCCAGTTTCACCAGGACAGGTGGGCAAGCAAAGGCTCAGGGGTGGGATTTGCTAAGAGCTGCCCGAGCGCCTCCAAAGGAGACCTAACATCTCAAGAGCAATTGCTTCGCGAATGAATCTACTACCGGATCGGAATCGTGACCTGCTGAGAAGATCCGGCGAGAAACTCAGCGGGCTGATGCATGGGTTAGGTTGCACGTCGACCTCTTTGTCGAGTTCGACGAGTACGGTTACCGGGGTCCCTAAGCCTGCTCCTAGTGTTAGAGCTGAAGGCGTCTAATGCAAGGGTTATTGGATCTGATGGATCCGTAGGACGTGGATTTTCTTCTCTTTCTGTTTGTTCGGTATCACTAAACGGAATTTCATGTATTTTGTTATGCCTTTTATAAACAGGACGAGAACATGACCCGAGTAGTTTTGAAGTCGTCGTGGCCTAAGGGATAAAGACGTACGGTGCATTCGTATGTAGCGATGCACCGGTGTTCGAATCCCGCAGGCGGGTACCAATTTTTCTAATGAATTACGTACTCAACAAATGTTCACGATTGACTTCCACGGTGAAGGAATAACATCGTGTAATACAAATGAAACCCGCAAAATTATAATTTGCGTAATTACTGGTGGTAGGACCTCTTGTGAGTCCGCGCGGGTAGGTACCACCGCCTTGCCTATTTCTGCCGTGAAGCAGTAATGCGTTTCGGTTTGAAGGGTGGGGCAGCCGTTGTAAGTATACTGAGATCTTAGAACTTATGTCTCAAGGTGGGTGGCGCATTTACGTTGTAGATGTCCATGGGCTCCAGTAACCAATTAACACCAGGTGACCTGTGAGCTCGTCCACCCATCTAAGAAAAAGAAAAAAAAACACGTGATGGTCAATGGTTACCGTTCCCCATGGACGTCGGCAATGCCAGGGGCATAGTCAAATCGCTACCTATCGCTAAGTAATCTCCGCAAGCCTCGTTTGAAGAAGGACATGTCATAGCGCTCGGGAAACATCGTGGAAGAAAGTTCATTAAATAGCCGATTGGTGCGTGGCAAAAAAGATTTCTGGAAACGCATTGTCGATGAACGCAGCGGTTCCAGGTAATATGGATGAACTCTGCTCTGATGGCAGGAGGTGCGATGATAGAAAAGAGATGCAGGTGTAATCTTGGTCACTTTTCGCCCTTTTTTATTTCACACGTAATTTGGCGTTGTATCATTAAAATGGGAAATTGCGAAGGAAAAAGTTACGTAATTACGTGCTTTTTGTATAAAAACTTCAGAGGTGTCAAGGGACACCCGGATGGAACGAAGTTCCTTTCGATTAATTAGTGAAGGAATTGTAATATTTTTTTTAAGTTATAATAATAAATTACGGCATTATGAAGAAGAAAAAAACAATACTATGAACTAAATTACTATTGTTGAAACGCTATCTCGAGAAACTGTACTCATTACGCGGACCAATCGGATACGAGCAATGTCACCCGATAAGCGCCTACACGTTGATTGGTCAGAATGACGGATCTAAAAAGTGTCGTGACAACTTTTCGTAAGTATTTTTCCGTCTAGCCCCCTTTCACAACGCGCGATAAGGAACTTCGTTCCAATAATTTTGTAATACTTTTGTAATACTTTTATATTAGTTCTTCGGGTTTTTCGGGTCGTAGACATAATTAAAATTTTATACGTCACGGATAACTAATATATATAGCGGTAACGTGTTAAGAATAAAATGTCAACAAATAACATCCTAAAAGTAGTTTTAATTACCATTACTGTTATATTGTTAAATGTTAGAATTTACATAAAAAAGTAATTCCATTTGTCTTTTACGTTTTCACGCCCACATGTGAATCGATTTCAACATTGAATTCAGTACAGCAATAGTTTGAACCCTGGAAAAGGTACATTCTATGCCGTCAGTGAGCATGGTTCTTCACCTACGCGATGTAAAGTGTACTTCGCATTGTCGAAACTGCCGGCGAAAAGTACTCGTACAGCAATATATGATACATGAACCAGTCAAAGGCCACCTGATGTTAAGTGGTTATCGGTCAAGTCTCGAGTATGGCCTTTCTAATTATAGAAACGCATGACTGACTGACAAACGCTGACAAACGTAAGCCATAGATAAGAAATCTGTAAGAGATTTAAATTTCTAAAGAATAGATTTCGTGTAGGGCCAGCCCTGAACAAGTATGTTTAATAGCAAAAACAATTACATAATCACATATACATCACATTGACGGATGTCTGTTTGTTTTATTTCATTGTCGGCAGCAAGTTCTTTAGACGAGTAACTTTCAATAAGTCGATTAATGGAACCTGTTTTAATTCACCAGAGAAATGTTTTTGAATTTAAAATAGATTGTTTTTGTGGGGGTTTTGTCATTCGATCGATTCACGGCTCTGCTACGTTCGAGTTCGATAACCACTTTTGCTTTTTTTTTAAAGTTATAACTGCGATTGTCTAAATTATTGGAAATAATTGCGTTTTAATAGTAGCCATATTAGAAGTCGCTTTTTAAAAGTAGCTGAATTAGTAAGTAAGAATAAGTAGTTTAATTTAATCTATCTTCTATTCTATATATTCTATCTATATTCTATATACATATATAAAAATGAATTGCAGTTCGTTAGTCTCGCTAAAACTCAAGAACGGCTGGATGGACGATTTTTGGCTAATTTAGGTCTTGAATAATTTGTGGGAGTCCAGAGAATGTTTAAAAGGTAAATAAATATGAAAATGCTCGGATTTAAATAAAAATAAAAAATTTGTTTTTCCTTTGATGTGCCTTTTGTTCGTTTTAAGTTTATTTTATACAAAAGTTTAGGTCTTTTATTTATCGATTGAGGCACTACGAAGTCTACCGGGTCAGCTAGTAGTAGCTAAATAAATGAGTGTCCCTTACACGTTATTTTAGTTTCAAAAGAGTAATTATGATGTGATTTATGATGATAACACTACATACTGTAGTAGGTATTTGACAGGGGTACGGTCTCCGTAAGTAACCACCTGATGTTAAGGTACACAATTGTATTCATTGTATTCTGAAACGATTGTCTCGGTCTTCAGCTTGTCTTCGGCTTGCGTGATTTGCGTTTACGTCGTAGGTGTCTATGGGCTCCGGTAAGCACTTAACACCAGGTGGGCCGCGAGTTCGACAACAAACAAAATGAATACAAAAAAAAACGCAAGTAAATATTTTTGCTTGTGACCTTCATCGTAGATGTCATTCGTGAACGTGAATACGTATTTCATTAGAAAAATTGGTACCTGCATCCGGAATTCGAATACTGGCCACCGGGCACAGTCGAAACGCCCGGTACAAGTATACCGGGTATCTTCTCGACTTCAAAATGCTTTTGCTTGTTGTTGACTTGATAGACTTCATTAAACTATCATGGAAATTTAAGTATTTATTTAACGATAATTTTACAGTTTATTTTTTTATATATATTTTTTATTGCTTAGATGAATGGACGAGGTCACAGCCTACCTGGTGTTAAGTGGTTATTGAAGCCCATAGACATCTACAACGTAAATGCACCACCCACCTTGGGATATAAGTTCTAAGATCTCAAGTATAGTTACAATGCCTGCCCCACGGCTACTTCACGGCAGGAATAGGCAGAGCGGTGGTACTTACCCGTGCGGACTCACAAGACGTCCTACCACCAGTAAGTTGTTTATACATTATTCATTTTACTATGCGAAGAATCGGATTCTTGACAGATATCATAGCCTCCAAGTATAACAATACTACGAGTAATCACAACTATTTTTCATGTTTAAAACTCGCAATACCCTAATATCGCTGGCGTTTGAATATAATATTATAATGAATCAAGTTTCACGTTTGCCGGCTTCATTTAACGCTTTCATAAGCAGACCGGTGCGCAAAACTTTTCGCAAAACAAGCTAATCGGATTTGACTTACGGTTTCCGGAAGGCTGGCTGGTTTCTAAGAAATCAAACGAGAGTTAAACAGTTCAATGACCTACTGTCCGGAGGTTAGGATATTTCTGAATAGCGTAAAATCTTTTTTTTTTTTTATATATTATAAATACATTTTTTTTGGACTATGCATGTTTCGGTTTGTAGGATACCCATTGTTCTAATGCAATTCG
This sequence comes from Bombyx mandarina, assembly GCF_003987935.1. The sequence goes on from NW_021011603.1 coordinate 298,640, forward strand.
CTCGTATGTTTTAAAATAGTCGACAGTGTTCTTTGATTATTCTCTATGGTTATGTGTTGCCGCTTAATTTGTCCGGCCATCTTGACTGCCATTTTTATTACGAGACATTTATAGCAAAAAGAAACTAATTTCATATTTATGTTCCCTCGAATATTAAGCCGTTTTCAGAGGATAAAATTTTAGTAGTAAATAAACATTAAATATGTTTAAATATTAGTCGATTGTGCTCTTTAATTTTCTGAAACTCGAACCAATAATTTATTTTGTCGACAGTTAAAACAATATTTTGTACTCAGTGATTTTTTATACAACAGATATGTTATCTTCATAGTAACTGACTCTTCAAATCTGATCGCGCCATTTAAATCTACATACCTACCGATATAGTGCACACACATGTTGACAAGTAGCATTAATGAAAAGTACAAAAGATGGGATAAGCGCGTGAGTAAAAAAGATAGCTATAATTGGAACGATTGCACTTGTTATATTATTATTGCATTTATTTAGACGCGACTAAAGACGAAACCCCCAATTGGCCTGTTTTCGAGTCTTCACTTGACGTGCGCTTGAAACATATCTGCTTCTTTTTACTTATAAAATATCATTGTTTGTACTGCTTAATTAAAATTTGTAGTAAATCGTTTTGCTATTATATTAATAATTAAGCAAGTACGTTTAATTTTTTTTTGTTATTCTTTATAATCACCTAAGAGTGCCTCTCGTAAATCTAAGAGCCCGGTAGACATGTTAAGCATTGCGTCCGTTACTAGTTGTCCCTAATTAGAGAAATCTTTTTCTGAGCATACAGTTAGTCCGTCCAGGCTCTCTCCCATACATGGATACATGTCTCTTCGGGAATGCATCAATACGGTTCCGCCTTAGCTACGGTCAAAGAACGAGGAGTAAATGAACTAAGCTTGTTAAACAATTTCAAACTTTAATGTGAGCTGTTAGGAAGAGTTAAAATGCCTTGTGGCAGAGAAATCAACCTGAAATAGTTTGTATTGAAAATGTTATCTTACATTGTGGAGTTATGGTGTTTATTTGTAAGATGGTTTTGGTATCTGTGTAGTACAAGTCACCACGCTCATTGATGCCAAACGTTTACCGGTTACCAGTTTTTGTTTGACAGTTCGTGAATTGGCGCACTAAATTTTATTATTACATTCTTTTTGGAACGTAAAAAAAAGAACGTATTCAATCTCCGCTACCGCTTTTTTTTCTATTCGATGGATAGGTAGGTATATAATAAATGTGGTGACGGCTTCACAAAAAATTATATTGAAACACTAAATTGTACTTTTTTCTGGTTTCGATGAGCTGACGATCACACAGACTATCCGGCGAGAAAATATAGCCAATGTATATAAAAAAGTGAATGTTTTTACTATCAGGAACCCAGCTTGAGACATGAGGTCGTGTGGAATTGATGATGTCATTTCTACGAATGACTGTTTCGTGTTTAGTAGCAGAAATATGCAAGATAGTGGTACGTATTAATGCACACTCCGAATACGATTTATCCAGCGAAATTTAATATTTAGCTACAAATTGAATGAGTTCAGTTTCCTAAAAAAAATGCGTCCGCATTCCAAGATGCAGTAATCTTGGAATGCATGGACTTTGCAGAACACTGCAGAGCAATTTTTCCACCATACCTATAGCCTAGTTCTCATATATTTTCTAAGGTAGCTATTCCATATCGGATAACTGTAGTGAACCGCAAATCTGAGCGTTCAAGCCTCGCAGATCTCATGGTGAACTGTCTCTTTACCGGTAATGATGTGTAACTCGACTCGCGAGTCGTCACGTACACACCGACGTATGCCTTATAAGACAAGATGTCCACGTGCGGACGATTTCGTTGCGGCCCAATAGCGATAATGTCGTTAATTTTAATCTTTTTTATTGTACATTAATCGCCAAGGGTCCGTTGATGTTTAACGTGAGTCGATTAATGGAAAACATTATCAATATTTCCAGGTAGGTTTTCTATTACATATAATACACGTGTCACGATGTTAATAAAGATGTTTGTCCGAAATAAACTCCGAAACTAACCCTCCGATTTTAACGTATTTTTTTTCAAAATGTGTGATTTGTTCTAACTTGAGAGATAGGATAGTTTTTATCTCTATTTATAATCACAATACTTATTATAGCAAGCTATTTGTTTAGCATATGATTTCGACTGATGATACTTTTGTCGGGTCGGGTAAGTTTCTAATAGATGTTACTATACGAAAACTCGAAACGTTTCAATTATGTTACAGTTTGTATTTATTATATGTTTGAATATCAATGTTTGACCTCTATGCATTTCAGGGAAGGTTTTTGTCGCAGTACCATCAACGTACGATATATACCACGTGAACAAAATGAAGTAATGTTGATCAAGACGAATGCAGTTGTGTATCAAAATACAGTCCTGACGAACCTTGTGGAACCTGTTTCTCATACCATGTTCAATAACAGGCACTGGGTATTCCAACAAGATTCGGCGCCAGCTCATAGAGCGAAGAGCACACCATACTGGCTGGCGGCGCGTGAAATCGACTTCATCCGGCACGAAGACTGGCCCTCCTCCAGTCCAGATTTGAATCCGTTAGATTACAAGATATGGCAACACTTGGAGGAAAAGACGTGCTCAAAGCCTCATCCCAATTTGGAGTCACTCAAGACATCCCTGATTAAGGCAGCCGCCGATATTGACATGGACCTCGTTCGTGCTGCGATAGACGACTGGCCGCGCAGATTGAAGGCCTGTATTCAAAATCACGGAGGTCGTTTTGTCATTTTGAATAAACTTTAGTGTCATAAGAATCTATGTTTTGTTAAGTTCATTTTGGTATATGAATGGTTACATAATGAATAAACTTGTTTCAATTATTTTACATTAAACATGTGACAGAATTTATGACCTGACTAGGTACATATTTCTATGTATTGTTCCGTTTGACAGGAATTTTGAAGGGCTGAACCTCCTGCCTAATATTTCCGCCCCTAGGGGGTGTGCGGGATATATCAGTCTTGACGGTCCGCAGATGATGGGAGCTGACCGCGGACCCATGGTTGTTTTGAGGACCTTACTCTACTACTCTCCCTATTTTCACGTTCCGCCGTCTCCTTCTGCCAGATGCTGGACTGGGGCCATCCGAACCTAAGTGTTCGTTGTCCCTCGTAAATATTGATTAGTGTTTAATTTTGGATTTCGGTCCAAATGTGTTTGACAGTTAGTTATATTGAAAGTTACCGTATATATTAATCATCTATTTATGATATTACTAGCCGTACTCGCCCGCTTCGCTGGGCATTTAAAATTAACACTATTATTTATTGTCATTATTATTAGGGAGTCTAACACTCATATAAATATTAGTCTATCCATTAAGTACAGGTACATGTATTTTTTACATGGATACCAAGTTTCAAGTCAATGGGATGCATGGTTCAGTAGTTATAACGGAACAGCCGTACAAACCACTGTAGATTTATATATTAGTATAGATTAATCAATTTGCATGATATTAATCGGCGTTTTACAAAACGGTTTTGGTTATTTCGATAAGTCTATTCTAATTGATTTTTCATTGATAATCTTAAGAAGTTTCGCATTTGATCGAATGTTCATTTAAAATAATACAAACAATACATTTTGTAGCAACAGTATGATAGTAAAATGTCTTTGTGGTGCTCATTATTTCTTGTAAGTGTATAAATACAAATACAGATATGCCCAGAACGGAATCATTTTTCGTTCAAGAGGACAGGTGGCAATGCTGATGAAAGTAGACACGATATAATTGATGATTACAAAATTGTAATTGTAATTAACGAATGTTTTTAAACTAGACGCAATGGACATAATTTAGTCGGCGCGCTGTGTCAATGATCGGTCGCAAGGCGGATATATGATGTTTACCAGCTACCTTCACTTGAGATTGGGTGTCAACAAAAGATGCAGGTCGATTGCCACACTTAAAAATTCATTAAGCTATCTGATGTTTGAAAAGTCAACTCTAGCTTCGTGTATTCACGACAAATGTATGTGGAAATGATACTTTATAGTTTCATTGCAATAAAACGAGATTAGAGGCAGTCAGTTGGCCATTACGCGCACCGAGAAAATAATGTGCCATCATGAGAACCAGCGAATCGTCAGATTCAAGTAAATCTTTGTGCTGTTTTATATTGAATGTGATAATTATTGGGAACAAGACGAATATGTAAGAACCTAAATCTGATGCAAAAGTATTTCCTTTACAGACTTATTCATATGTCAATCTTTCAGTTTTGATTCTGTTAAATTTCTAAAAGCTGTCCTCAAAATCTATTTTTACAGTTTAGTCTCGTGTTTTCGTGGTGTCGAAAACTGTGAAGTGTCCCAAACGTCGGGACTAAATCACAATAAAAAATGCGAGATCTTAACCGATAACCCTAAAAGTAGATGTAATTGTGTCTACCACTCAAGAAAACCGAAGAATTTTTTGAAAACTATTTGTTACCTAACATTGCACATGTTCCAGTTGATTACAATAGGATATCTAAAGTTGACGTAAGATTTGAATTTGCCGCCATGCTTGCATTAAATTGTTGGTAGCTTTGAAAAAAGAACGATTTAGCAGCTCAGAGTTTAGGGTTAGTAAAAATTATAGATAACATTAAACGACTTAACAACGTGTTCTCATAACTGAGCGATATTTCAAAAATAATAAAAGTGTCAGGCAAAATCATCTTAAGCAATGAGCATATTACCTCGAGGGCTTTGTTAATCGCCAAAATAGACGTGTTTGGTATTTGGAGAGCCCATATTACATTATTATCTAGAAGTGCTTTGGCGCGTTTGGATAATTAGAGCAAAGTGCGTGATCGAAGAATTCGACTTCATTGAGTAAGAGCAAGTCCTGATGTTTCATTATAAAGTTTGCGTACTTACTTTTTTTTTATGATTGATAGATTACTAGTGGCCCGGAGGCCTTTCCAGTTTCACCAGGACATGTGGGCGAGCAAAGGCTCAGCCAGGAGGGGTGGGATTTGCTAACAACTGGCCGAGCGCCTCCGAAGGAGACCTAACAACTCAAGAGCAATTGCTTTGCGAAAGAATCTACTACCGGATCGGAATCGCGACCCACTGAGAAGATCCGGCGTGAAACTCGGCGGGCTGATGCATGGGTTAGGTTGTACGTCGACCTCTTTGTCGATTTCGACGAGTACGGTTACCGGGGTTCCTAGCGTACTTACTAAGATTAGAGGCTACACTAAGTATATTTCTGTATATAAAAAAAAAATCAATTCTGTGAATAATTCAATCACGCCAAAACAAATATATATAACGTCTTATGTCCGCACATAAGTACAGACTAGTTGGAGTTTACTCTTTTAGAATCGATTTACATATATAGGCCCGGGGTATGAAAATTATGGGGACCAAAATCGTACTAGCATGTCACACGAAATGCGTTATGCGCCTGATTGGCTCCTGATTGCGTGATGCGTGCGCGCGCCAATCAAAATCGTACTAGCATGTCACACGAAATGCGTTATGCGCCTGATTGGCTCCTGATTGCGTGATGCGTGCNTCGGCAGATGTACCACGAACACAGAAACAACAAAAGGAAACAAAACAAATAAAAACTTCCAGAAAGAGCACTTAGTCGGCAGATGTACCACAAACACAGGCCGCGCGAACAATGGCCGGGCTAACAAAAGCCGGGCGAACAAAGACCGGGCGATCGAGTGGACGATGAGCACGTCCGCACGTGACGGGTGCCTCTATCGGAATGCCATGGTTAGTGTAGCGTAGTGAAGCTAAGTAGTTTTGAGGAGCCGAGCTGGTGATTTATCTCGGAGACAGTCCGAATATTGTTTTCGGAAACGTGTTTTTTCTTCTTTAATGAGTAAGTGAGTGACCGGAGCTCCCCTATTGTAAAGTAGTTATAGGAGTAACGGCTTTAGAGAAGCTAATAATTTCCGTGACCTGAGATGACATAAAAGTAAAATGTAAACATTAGCGCTATTCCGATTTCTGTCACATATCTTCCATTCTATGGTTCCTACAGTTGCAAAACTAAATGTCTGAATTAAATTCATTTAAGTACAATTTTTTCTTACTTCACCGATGAGTTAATTCAGTTACTGCGTATCAGTATGCGCATTAAAGTGATCTTCATAAAAAATCTCTGCTGTTAGTATTTTGTTTGGGGATCTATAAATACCTACAACGAAAAAAAAAGTTATAAAAATTTAAGTGTTCAAACGAGAGATGTAATTTAAAAAAAAAAGCGATGTCAACAAAATAAACTGAAAATATAATTAATGTAGTCACGAAGTCAATGGAGTATGAATCATTAAGGATAGCTCAAAACTGCTGATCTATCTTAATAAATGAATTGAACCATTAGCGTTAAGTGCGTAAAACAAGCAATTATGAAAATCGGTTTACCTCGAAAAAAGTTCTGAGCTAGCACATAAAAAAGTAGTCGAATGAAGAACATCTTTCTTTTTTGACTCGGCTAAAAATCAATGAAACGAAACCGTAAAATAATTTCGCAAACAAAAAAAATACACTATGAAAAATATTATTCAGAATTGTAATTTGTATTATAGATGTTTTTTTTGCAGCCAGTACCGTAATTCCTAATTCCGGGCAAGCAATAGGGGTGAAGAGGCTCTTATAAAAATGTCAGACCAAGATTTAGGCGCTCGTGTGTATTGGGACGTGCTGTTCTTGGAATGTTGTAATAATTATTTCTCTTTCTTTCAACTTCCATGAGGACTTACTTACTTACTACTTTTTTATGACTTCGCTCCTATATTCTTTTGTTTTTCCAAAATTAATTTGTGTGACCGCTATAATTGGGTAGCCATTTGAAGTCGTCGTGACCTAAAGGATAAGATGTCCGGTGCATTCGTATCGAGCCATGCATTGGTGTTCGAATCCCGCAGGTAATGTACTATTTTTTGTAATGAAATACATACTCAACAAATGTTCACGATTGACTTCCACGGTGAAGGAATAACATCGTGTAATAAAAATCAAACCCGCAAAATTATAATTTGCGTAATTACTGGGGGTAGGACGTCTTGTGAGTCCGCAGGGGTAGGTACAACCACCCTGCCTATTTCTGCCGTGAAGCAGTAAGGCGTTTCGATTTGAAGGGTGGGTAGGGCAGTCGTTGTAACTATAGTGAAACCTTAGAACACATATCTCAAGGTGGGCGACACCATTTACGTTGTTTTTTTTTTATGATTGAAGAATTACTGGTGGCCCGGAGGCCTTTCCAGTTTCACCAGGACAGGTGGGCGAGCAAAGGTTCAGCCAGAAGGGGTGGGATTTGCTAACAGCTACTCGAGCGCCTCCGAAGGAGACCTAACAACTCAAGAGCAGCTGCTTTCTGCAATCTACTACCGGATCGGAATCGTGACCCGCTGAGAAGATCCGGCGAGGAACTCAGCGAGCTGATTCATGGGTTAGGTTGCACGGCGAACTCTTTGTCGAGTTCGACGAGTACGGTTACCGGGGTCCCTAAGCCTGCTCCTAGTGTTAGAGCTGAAGGCGTCTAATGCAAAGGTTATTGGATCTGATGGATCCGTAAGGATGTGTCTAGGGCGTCGACGGTGACTGGCTCCTGCGTGATCAGGATTAGGGGAGTAGTCAGCGGCGGCAACGATAAGGCGATTATCATGATGCAATTATAATTAAACAATAATAATTTAATTTTAAAACAATACACTCATAAGCTAGACCGCGCGAGAGAGAGATGGGCAGACTTTTCATGATGCGCATGCAGTGCGACGTCACGCTGCGCGCTTATTAACAAACACTACACAAGCGCAACGTGTGAATGTGTTGAACGCGAGCTACATGGTAGGCGGAGTGGGGGTGTTAAGTTTTATTTTCGTTACGGAATTTCTTGTTTCGGTCGCCGCGCTCAAAGCCCGCGGTAAAAACTATGCAATAGCTTAATAATAATACTAAAAAGATATGGAAATGTTTAGTAAATGGGCACTAACTTAAGCAAAAACCATCAACGTTTAACGAGGTAACAAGCATGAGGATGAACTTGTGCCCAAAAACTTTAACTTCGAATCTGCCAACATGCCCTTATGTTTCTGAGATGCTAATAAATTCATGGCATTTCAATTATTAAAGAATTAATCGTATTCCGTAGACTTCATCGTCGTCTCGAACGATAACGTTCATCGTAAAACCTTGGAGAGGAAGAAAACTATGAAAATTATATCATAAGACGAAGTTACATCTGCAATTTTTAGTTTATCTTCTTAAATATTAAAAGTGCTTTGTTTGTTTATTTGAGGCTGTCAGCGCAAAAGTGGCCTAACCCACAATTCATATTCGTGCTTATGTATTGCAATTTATTTAAAATATAATAAATTATGATGCAATATCGGCCTAACCCTAGTTTTACCCGTAGATAACAAATGACTTTGTAGACACCATTTTAGCGCGTATTTTTTTTGCCTACGAAGTATTGTAAAGGTAAATTCGAACCTCATTATCTCCATACTGACTATGGTAAGCTTAGACCACTTTTGCGCTGACGGCCTTATTAATACACAATAGGAATGAAATTTTTAAAACTAATTTCGTTAATAGCTAAGAAAGATCACTTAAAACGTGAGGTGGATTATTTGTTAGCAGCGATGACGGCAGCGGCTTGGGTGTGCCCCTCATATGATCATGACCATAAGCGACGCTGACCACTCACCATCAGGCGTGCCATACTCTAGTTTGCTTACAGCGCAATAAAAAAATCCAATTCTGGGAAGCTGGTGGAAATCTTTGAATATCCATCACAAAAAAAGTGTCAAATGTCCGAATGCTGTATTTGGAATAAACAGCACTGGTTACACTTAAAGCCAGAGCTAACATCATCAACTTACACTTAAAGATGATCCGAAATGGCACGGGTAGATAAATCTCGAAAATTTTAATCACGCTGTCTTTTTTAAACTCATGGACTTAGTGATCCTCCAGCTTCCACTAATTCCTAGCATTATGGCCGACGATTCGTAGAATTTGTTTTTCAGGAAATGTCGATAGATCGAACGGCCAATCTAATCCTGATAAATCATTGTTTTTCATGGACCTTTGTCATCAATATGCTAAATAGCTGGGAAGAGAGACTCATGGAAATCGTCGCAATAAAAGACTTTTGCCACAAAAATGTTCAAACACTCGTCGCAGAAGTATAGGGTTATTTTTATTTATTTTATTTTTAGATTCATATAAAGCATTTTTTACTTTTTGTGTAGTAAATATAACAACAAATACAATTCAAACCTCTGATATGATCCTTCAAAACTGCGACCCCTCGAAGCAGAAAGTGTCATCTGGAATATAATATATCGCGTTGGCCGGACCCAGGGCTTCCCTGAGGAGTCCCGGTTAATTATCAAGAACAAGTCGCCCGTAGCAGGGGGAAGCCTTTTAATATACTGTCTCTGTTTAATAAATTGTTTTAACGCATTTATTAAAAAATATTTTCACGAACAATTAAATCCCACTGCTTGATGTGTGATCAGTGTTTCAATAAACTTTCTAGCCTTTTTTTAGAATATTATTAAATTTATTATTACAATGACGTTGAGCCCAAATTATGTTAAACCAAAATAAAGGACGTAACCTTGTTTAAAGTTACCTCGATAAAAAATGGGATAAGAGGGACGATTTTATTCCATAGCTTTGAGTTCAGAAATTTTCTGTTACATTTTTATTTAAACTTTTTTCGGACCAACTTTATCGAGACGTTACATTTGAACTTGTAACTACCGCAGGGAATATTTCACGTCGTTCCAGTTCGAAAATTAAATTTAAATCCCCTCGCATTTTTCCCGCCCTTCAAATTATTGCCAACCGTAAAGATTTTTCGTGTGTCTTATTTAATTTTCTCGGGGTCAATTTTATCTGATCGCTTATTTTATTAGTCATAGGTATTTTTCTTTATAGGGACTCCATTTCCTTACTGCGTGTACTCGTAGATCTAATGTATTCATAGCCTCATTTATAAAATTTAAATTTAATTAAATAAAAAAATTAAATATTTTTGTCCAAAATTACAGATGAGTACAACGTGTGGTTGAAATTCTAACTTATCTTAAAGACAAGCACTATTCGTTAAGTTTTATACGTGCAAGTTTTAGATAAAGCTATAAACAATGGCAACATCGTGAAAACATTATTGATTCAAGATGGCCGTCACAGTAATTTCCCTAAAAGATATTAACTTTGTTTTCTTACATAAAACCAGTAGATGCTTCCGGGGCCATAACTGAAAAAGGTAAGAAGCACACAGGCCACAAGGGGGCAGCTTTAAGGCACTTGTCAAAGCTCGTAATATTTTATTAGATAACCAAATAAACCTTCAACGTTTGCAAATTTTAGCCTGAGGTTGTCTTGAATTTCACTTTTTGTTTCGTATAAAATGTTTGTTGCGTAACGATGTTGATTCAAGGGATTTTTTGTTTGGTTGGTACCACTGAATGTTTGCGGTCATGATATATTTGTAAAACTTTTATTGTTTGTTTGTTTACATTTTGGAGATAGATATTTCTGGTTATTATATAGGATAGAAAATTTTGAATATAGAATTAAAGATGTTGGATTGGATGTTATAGCTCTTGCTGCTTTAACCTTAAAGTCGTTTTTCAAAGTTCTTACAACAAATCAGATTTATAAAGACATCCCTCCCATAACGTTTATGATATTACATTATTCGCGTATGCACACCTATTAATATTCATAATACAATTTAACGTTACGAGGTTAATTTCACCTAAATATGTAAATTATCATGAGCCGACCATCGTTAATTCAGAGATGTCAGTTTGTTAATATTTCCTACTTTGTCGCCCTCGTAAATTCGAATTAAGGTAGGAAAGAGACGCTTGTATCGTGTGTATTATGAATAAGGCGACAGGGAAAATTTTAACGGCGCCTATGAGGGCTGTGAACGCTGAAATAACTTTCAAATATTGTCGCTAGGTGGACGGAAAGTTTGGTTCCTGAGGGAGGTTGTTTGCCGGGTCGAGCGAGTCTCTCTGTTTATAAATGAAAACGCATATCATTTTAAAACATGTTACGTTGTACGACACCCTTTCTGTGCGCACACGACACAGCCTAAGCACGACCTCCGCAGTTTACTCGCGAACCGAAATTTCATGATAATTTTAAAACGAAATTCAACCATGCCAGGCTTGTTTTAGGTCTGTTGTCGGCATAGTATAGACGGACATTTTGTGTACGTAACGCCATTTCGGACGGACCAAGTTAGGGTCATTATAATAATAACTAAATTCGCGAACCGTGTAGGTACCTAACAGACGAGTTTCGGCCAACTTTCGGCGAGTGAGAGCCCAGTCTTAATTAGCGTGTGTACACATTAACCGAAGGTCGTTGGACCTTATTTTGATGTAACGAAGTTCTTCACTTCACTTAGATACGTCTACTAAGTCGTAATAATGTGGCCTTTTAGAATACTAAATAGTGTTTAAAGAAATTTTGCAATTTATTTTTACAAAAACAAGATAAATGTTGAATTAGTCTACAATTTTTTAGTGTAACGGACGTGACGTCAGCTGCCATGCTCTGCCGCCAATTATACCGCCAAGCCACGTATTAACACGCCCGCTTCCGCCACCGCTACTAGTCAAAACCGACGAAGGGAGAATAGTGTTAATAAAGAAGCCTTGCCTACAATTTCTACCCATTTTTTTTTCTATCGCTCATTTATAATATTAGTTAAAGTTCCGTAGTTTACTATAAAACTTCCTCCTAAACAAATTTAGCTACGTTCAGGTTAGATTTTTAACAAATAACTCAACGAGGGATAATAAGAAGCAACGAAACTCGATTCCACATCTAAAAAGCAGTTAATTCCTCGGATTGCGAGTCGCGAGCTCGTAAAACGTAATTAAAAATTCAATTCCGCCCAAAAAAAAGGGCATCGCAAAAAATCGTACCCGCGAAATCTAGCGTCATCAATCTCAGGAATTATTTCATTTGCGTATTAAAATTCACATTTTGTCGGTCCGTGAATTATTTCGTATCGCGTTAATTACTCTCGCCTTGTTTACTGCACCCCGGCGATTTAGAAAATGTCAAAGATCAGTGGTTACAGATTCGACATCTAACATTTGATTACTCCGCATATATATTTTTTTATTGCTTAAATATATGGACTAGCTCACGGCCCACCTGGTGTTAAGTAGTTACCGGAACCCATAGACATCTAAAACGTAAATGCCGCCATGCACTTTGAGACAAGAGTTCCAGGGTCTCAGTTTTATTTCATACACTTTCTATTCTCTACTAATGTTCTGTTTCTAACACTTTCGACTCCTAATATCGTTTATTTTAGTATTTATACTTATTTTTACTTATATTATATACTTTAGTATTTAAAAGTTGGATAGTTAATTCATAAAATCCATCCTCGTATGTATGTATAAAAAACAAACTTAGAAATACAATTAATATCTGCCCTATATGTCAATGTAATATGACTGGATTTGTTGATTCTGCGTTTTAAAAAGCAATTTCCACTATTCCTCATTGTTTCGATAAGGATGAGTATTCTCATTTGCACGAAATGATCCCACTTCTGATGTCGTAGAATGGGCGGATATCTTCATTTTTTCTTGACATAGTGGGCGTATGGTGGGTAATCGTGAAAAGAGATTGCGCAGCACGAAACAATGACAGTTACGAGACATCTTTGCTCTTCTTAAATCAGGCAACGAATGTGTTCGATTCAACCCGAGCGATGACACATCGACTCTGCCGAAGCACACCACCCGAAGTGAGCCGATGTTTGACGAGTAGTTGCGGCTCACCTTTACTAGGCGGCATGCTTTCGCTTCGTTGTCGTGTCTACGCGACATATAAATATGTTATGTATTTTGGTAGGCAATATCGATCTTCTTCAGGCATTGCAGATGTCCACGAGCCATGGTAACTATTTGCTATTAAGCGGGTCGTGTACTCGTGTCGTGTGCTGCCTGTAGTTGGAACGAATTGTATAAGTAAATATTTTTTTAGTCAAGCCGTACAATACCTTTACGCCGGTAAGAGTAAAGCCATCTATCGCTGAATAGCCGAAAGAATATCGAAGGATTTATCTAGTAACACCTAGAACGCTCGAGAAGCACAACACCATCTATTGTCAGATAGCCGAAACACACATCGAAGGTTCTAGGTACGTCGAATCGACTATAAAAGCGTTACAGAGATGGCACGCAGTTAGTTAGTAATCGGAATTACTCGAAGCGAAACAGCGAATGGATTACCTGAAGTGAAGCGGAAGAAGCGAATTGAGAATTTTAAAGTATTTTAAGTGTTCTAAGTGCTAGTACAGTTTTAATTTGTACTTCGGTATAATTTTTTATTTATTCCAAGCCCCAGCACGTAACAATACTGTACTACAATTCGAATCGGAGCTCTTGCATAATCGCTTCCTGAAAATGAAACTGCTTTATTTAGTGCGTACGTGAATTGATAACTAAGTACTAATGGTCCCCTTTCAGTTAACCGCACCGTCTGTGTCAATTAAAATCGGTATTAGTCTAGACCCCTTGGCTTAGGGTTTGGATTCCGATAATAGAATTTGTTTATTAATAATTCACATTTTGTTTAAAGGTTTCGTGGTATTTCAAAATTCTGCATACCAGCCGTATCGAGATTTTCTGGGCTATTCCAATGTCGGATATCCTTACGATTAAAACTATTTTTACAGTTTTGTCTCGCTTTTTCTATTAACATCTTATTATTTTTCGAGAAAACCGATTAAAAATGATACTTTTATATTAGCTTCATGATCAACCCTACCGAATGCATGCGAGTTTGTCAATGAAAAATCTTTTTTTTTTAAATGATGTGTTTTTTTGTCAAGGTACTTTAAGTACAGCTCAATATTTTTTGGCATAGTAAAAAAAATTATTTCGTATGTTGCTTTTTCAGGTTCAGTTCTGAAGATAATGAAGATCATACTTAAACTGAGATGAAGACATACGCTTTTCATCTAATTAGTCTGTTATTAAATAAACTTACTGAAACGAAATTTTTGAACCTCGTATGATAAGTTATCTTTGAAATGGTATTTTCATTTAAATTTAAATTTTATGCTTTGTCATTAATAACTCAAACTAGAATTACGAATACTCAAATTCATTCGAATACGCAAAAAGCTCAGTAAAAATAATATTGTTTCTCATATTTAATTCAAAGAGTTCGTAATTATTTATAAATAATAAATAAATAAATAAATATTTACTAACAATCACACCACGTTAACTGGTCCCGTGATAAGTTCGTAAAGAACTTGTGTTATAGGTACCAGATAACGGAAATAAATGTAATATTTTTATTATTTTTATACACATACATATATTTAAGACACATCCATAACCCTGGAAAAGACATTTATATTTATCATACAAATACCTTCCCTTGGCGGGATTCGAACCCGCGACCCCCTTGTGTAGTGACCATGTCACTCACCACTACACCAGACGGCCGTTATGTTTTGGTTATCATCTTAACCATTGATCGAAGGTTCCACTACAGAAAAATCTACTTACTTAATGAATTTAATAACCGGGTACGCAATTTCGGAAGGTTAACACGTCGCCTGTGAAGTGTAAATGTGTGAATTACCTGTACGTGACGTCATGTATGTAATTATTAGTACGTGACAACCCTCTTTAATGACCGCTTTGTGGAGAACGCCTTAATCAAGTTTACCGATCCTAGGTTTTCATTAACTGCAAATACAATGAACCATTTTTTTTTTTGTGAATGCGTGGCGTTTTTTTTTTCTCTCAATTTGATCATCATACCCCTTGATCATTATTTACCACTTGATAGTCAGCGATACCTGTTGCCATGGACATCAGCAAAACGCACGAAAAGAATTGCATAAAAACAATTCCAAAGCTGTAATAGAGTTAATTTGTGTTAGAGATAATTTAAATATATGTTAATTCAAATAATTAAAGTAGCTAGTTGAATTAACTGTTATATAAATAAATAAATAAAACTCCTTAACAAACAGAAATGAATAGTAGGTAGCTTAGCTTCAACATATAGTATTTCTTTACTAACTGCGACCACTTCGACCACGAGTGGTTAATATTACTAATGAAAAATAAGTATCCGGCTTATGCCTTAAGTACAATTGTTAAGCAGTAATTATTACATATATATGTCTCGTATTCTGATTTGTATAATGGTCTATTTATAATACTATTGACGCTACGACCTCATGTGTCACGGCGGCTGGCGGCATTCACATTGTGAAGTCTGCTCTTCTATTCGTTTAGTTCAATAACAAAACGTATGCTTTGGTATACCATAAAGCATACTCTACTATAACTACCGGTTATATAACTTTTAATCTGATAAAGGTGTGCACACAATCCTGCTATTCGCCATCCGTCACGCACTCACCTAATCGCGTCACGCGCCAATGACTAGCGTTTGACGCGTTTAATTGGACACATGTTACCCTGTAATTGCACTAACTTGATCATTGTTAACGCATGCCACATTCGTCTGCGATTTAATGGATGCTCATGACGTAATCAGATTTTATTATGCGGATTGCGATGTAAGTGTAACGTGTAAAATTCAATAAGTACGGTGTCTCGATTTGTAAGACTAGCTTGAAGCTAATCTTATACCTTTAAACGAGCAATTCTTGTATATTAATATTATTATATATGTATATAATCTGAATCTTGGAAACGGCTCCAACGATTTTCATAAAATTTAGTATAGAGGGGATTTTGGGGGCGATAAATCGATCTAGCTACGATTTATTTTCAGAAAATGTTGTTTTATTCGTGTTTTCAATAATCAACTCTTCCCGACATCTATTGGCGAATAATAATACTATTTTTCTTAATTGAGGGCAACTAACCGCTTTAAAGACACAACAAGATGGCGTTATCAAAAAAAAATCATCTAGTGTATGTTAATTGCACAATTGTTGTGTTGGTTAAATAAAATCTTACTTGTCTGAGTCAAAGGATAAAAAATAATCGATTCAAGAATCTATTTCGTAATTCGATTTGAAACGATTCTAATACGATTCTGATACATAATATTAATCCTTTCATTTCCGTTATACGTGCACTAAACCGGAATAGTGAGATAGCATACGTTTGTAAAGGCACATCGGTGTCTGCGGCAATTCCCTTCCGTCGTAACGTCTAATTCCCGTCGACTTACACACATCAGCGTTTCCGATATCGTGTTGTACCCCCTTTGCGGTACAGAGTAAAAATATTTCAGGAACTATCGGAACTTTTGAATTTTTAAGTTCTTTTAAAATATTCGTAAATGAAGTATCTTGCGTTCATTGGCGTGGCTATCAGAGTCTATAGACATCTTGAGGTTTGAAGTTGAAGTCTCAATACGGACGAATATTTCATGATATTAATAACCAGGGTGTTGGTTATATATAATATCTGTGCAATTATCATTATTATACCAGCATCTCATTAATAATTAGCTCAGATTAATAGCATTTAAGACAGATTGGTCTATGCAGGTTTTTTTTTTTATTTGTTGTCTCTGTATTCTAGCAGTACTCTGCAACCTCCTTTTCCATTTATACGGAACCGCACAAATATTGCAAACTAAACGAGAGTAGTAGTATTTACAATTTGACCGCGGGTCTGGTTATGTCCGTCAGGGAGCATTCGGTACATCGTTACCTACGTTTTCAATGTTTATATTGCTTGTCCAGCCTCTTTTATTGCTTCTATTCACGCTCAGGCCTACGTGCAGAAGAAAAATATGATTTTTAATTGTAATTAAGACTTCGACTTTGTATTTGAAGGGTGTAGTCACGTTCATTTCTACGGAACTTGAGCTAGTTCACACAATAACGCAAGAAGACCCCCGCAGGATAAGTAAGAATAACTTACCTATTTCTATCGAAGGAATAATGATTTCCGGTTTGAAGGATAGCAAAGCCATTGTACTATATGATTTAGACTTCGATATCACGGCTTAAATTGGGGTAGACCATTCATGTTGTGATGTCTATAGACGCAAAAAAATACAAAACAATAGACGAGTCGCGGAATTGTTTGTCCATCTGCGATGTGTTGTTAGTATTCAGTATTAAAAGCTATATACGCAAGACAGACAGACTGTCTAGAGAGTTCACGGTCCATTATCGGCTCGTAGAGATAGTGTAACTGTCTCCGTTGTTGGCACTAACGGCGTAGCAATGTCTACGGTTTTAGGTTCCAAGTAAAAGCTACGATGCGTTGCATTAAAGATTTGGTTTCTGAGTTTCCAATTGTATGTTGAATATTTGAAGCGAGTTTGTTTAAATTTTTAAGTATTGGATATTACCAGTCAACGAGCATGGTTTTCATCTGTAATTTATCAGGTTTACTTGGTAAAATTGAATGTATTTGTCAAGGCGAAAAGGTTGTTTTAAGAGAGTAAAAATTTTAATGCATTTTGCACTGTTCATATAGAAGCATTACCGGTTTTAACCAGTTCGTTATACAGTAAAATATTATTGATGTCGAATTTTAGTTCGACGGTACGGCGTAAGTTCAAACTTTATGGTACCTAAGTACTACAGTGTTGCATGTTTTAGGGCCGGGAGTTTGGATAGAGAGAATATATTAGTTCATGTATTAAATACTTCAATATAACGTCTTCAAATGAACGGACGGCTATGTAGTTGAGGTATCTGTCTATCCCGGTCGGCGGTGTACTGCGTTCTGACCCGGCAGGCTGGTTCTTACCCAGCGGGGTATCCCGGAACACCAAGGACATCGCCTGGGCCTGATAAAGCCGCAATACCGCGGAGACCGACGTCGTTGTTCGTCGACTATCGCCTCGACGACCCGTCGATCGGGCGTCCTAGGGGTCGCGCCGGGAGTCTGGTTGTAGTGTTGACCGCGGGAACCCCCTACTCTGACCGGGTTATGACCCAGGGCGGAGATCAGACGTCAGGTGTGAGAGTGTAGGGGAGTCGTTTAGTGCGGTAGGGTCCTAAAACTCCTTGGGCTCGCGGTCTGCTTCCAACATCTGCAGATCGTCTAGCAATTAAAAAAAAAAGCTCCTTCAAATTCAGCTCCCATCCTGAAAAAAAAAAAAACTGTGGGTTTTAATTGAAAGAACCAAGTCAAATAAACAGAGTTACGTAATTGGAATTTCGAATACATAAATTGTAAAACTTAAAGTTGAACTATGTTTTTTATTTATTGCTTAGATGGGTGGATGAGCTTACGGTCCCACCTGCTGTTAAGTGGTTACCGAAGCTCATAGACATCAACAACGTAAATGCCGCCACCTACTTTGAGATATGAGTTCTAAGGTCTCAGTCTTTACAGTACAACGACTGCCCCTTAAGCCCTTCAAACCGAAACGCGTTACTGCTTCACGGCAGAAATAGGCAGGGTGGTGGTACCTACCCTTGCGGACTCACAAGATGTCTTACCACTAGTAATTACGCAAATTATAATTATGCGGGTTTGATTTTTATTACACGACGTTATTCCTTCACCGTGGAAGTCAATCGTGAACATTTGTAGTCGTCGTGGCCTAAAGGATAAGACGTCCGGTGAATTCGTATCTTGCGATGCACCGGTGTTCGAATCCCGCAGGCGGGTACCACTTTTTTTTTATTGTACATTATTAGTGCTCATAACATAAATACATCCACAGAATATATGTGGATAAAGTGCGGTAAAATCGATAATTAATTAATTACGGTTATAGGTAGTGCCGCGCCCGGGTTACGTCGCAGCACCTACCCGTAACTAGCGAGCAACACTCGATTTCCCATGAGGTCTACGTTCACCGTAACCATAGATTGAATAAGTTCAGATGGAGCATTCTGGTTGTTCTAAATAATATTGCTAAAATATTAAGTTATTTAATAAGTCGTTCGAATAAATGAAGTCATTTTAGGCATTACGAGTACTAGTATATGAGCTTTTATATCTAAGGCTGTTTTCCAGCTTATCTCAGCAGAATCTCTCCGAGATTTATCAAGATCATATCAATGGAAAAAATACAATGTTTATTGAAAGCAAAATAGCTTAAAAGATCACGTATTTTCTTTCATCATAAAATTTGGAAATATACATATGAACTACGAATAAATAATATTATGAATAAATTAAATTTGGCATTCTTACGTATTGCAAGAAAACATACATTAACATAATTTAATTTTTGAGAAAAGTATATAATATGATATGATTAGAATGAGTTGATTAATAATCCAATTTTAATACGCCTTTATTAGCTTAAGACGTGTATGTATGTTAGTATGTAACGGAATCTTTGAACATGATTTTGACCACTTTCAAAACGTCGGATTTACTCAAAATTTGGTATACTTATTAAGGGCTGATCACAATTCAACATAAAAATAGCTGCCAAAAAAAATATTCAGAAATTAAAATTTTACTAAAAAATGAAAAATAAATCATAGTTTTTTTTTTTAAATAGAAAATTTATTTTCAATATTTTTAGTTGGATTTTCTATATAAGCGTATTTTGTTAGCTTTCTTAAACTATTATTTTTTATAACTAGACAAAAAAAAAACAAAAAAACAAAAACAACACTACGACTTAGCTTACGAAGAACAGGTCCGGTCTCAGTCGGAGTACTGGATCTTTTTTTATATTGCCCCTATAGGCAGACGAGCGTACGACCCACCTGATGGTGAGTGGTTACTGTCGCCCATAGACATCAGCAATGCCAGGGGCAGAGCCAAGCTGCTGTATACCGTTAAGTGCTCTCCAAGAGTCTAGCCATCTCTGGCCCAACGCTCCCAAGAGCCAGCAACTGAAAATAGTAATATGCAATTACTACACGAACACTCACATAAAAATCAATGACCACCGTAAGTTTCATCTAGCAGAATTATTGTATTCTTTGATGCGGCTACCAGCGCCGCACCCGCCATGTTATTTCGCCCATTAAGGAACCTGTCATGTGAGTTTACAATAAGTAAATAAGGATGCGCCGCCAACTGGGACGTTTACCCTGTTATTGCCTGACTATTGGAGACAATATTGGCTTGTTTTGTTTACACGAAAAATTAACCAAACGGTTATTGGTTGGGGAAAGCGCGTTATTGGAAAGTTTACAGAGCTTTGACTGCGATAATGGGGCGTGAAATCGAAAAATGATAGTGCCTGTATAGTTGTTTCTATAATTTTTATTAAATTAATATTAACCTACTATATTAGTGGATTGGTTTAAATAGGCAGATAAGGTTATTTACAGGTGTTGGAAATACGAGTTATAGCTAGTCGATTTGATGTATAGAAGCTGTTTAACCTTGTTTTATTTATTTTATTATATAGTTTTGGAAAGAACTAGTAAACCTAAGACAATAGCTGTTAATTTAACCATTTATTTTAACTCAAAGAGATAAACGATATGTGAGCTCGCAAAAGACGAATGTGAGTTTTATTAGACGCTGTCATATTTCGTAGAAATGATTTAAAGCAGTTTTGGCGTTAACAGTATTCTACAAAAAATCAACAGCTATGGAATTGTCGGAACATGTTAAAAATCACAATACTAATATTCAAAAGCATAACAAAAATAAAAACTGTGCAAACAGTTCAACATAAGGAAATTATGGTTTAACGTTGAAACCTTTCTCTTCTCGGTGGCTCACAGCTCACAGTCCACCTGGTGTTAAGTGGTTACTGGAGCCCATAGACGTCTACAACGTAAATGCGCCACCCAACTTGAGATATAAGTTCTAAGGTCTCAGTATAGTTACAACGGCTGCCCCACCCTTCAAACCGAAACGCATTACTGCTTCACGGCAGAAATAGTCGGGGTGGTGGTACCTACCCGTGCGGACTCACAAGAGGTCCTACCACGAGTGAATTCATTAAAGCATTTCTCTTTAACTATTTTTATCCATTGGATTTAGGAGAGCTCCGTTGACCAGTATTTCCAGCTGCTAACTAACCTGGTAAAACAATCGTTTTGGGGTTCGGCTTCTAGGGCGTTTGCCTTCTATTTTACCAGTAACGATGAGCTGATCGAGATATTGCAGAGCACGATGAAGACATACGATTGAAAGTCGATTATGATTGAAATCTTGAACAGTTCTGAATTTTAAAACAAAGCTATATTTGTTTATTGCATTCCTCAAATGCTCTATTCACCGTTATGATTGCCAAAGTCAGGTGAGCAATTGATATAAGTCTGTCATCTATTGAACGGAATGATTTTTTTTAAATTTCTTTGGAAGAGGGACAAATAATAGCACTGAGTCGACTTTTATTTATGAATGAAATTTCACCTACCGGATTTGACTTTATATTTCAGAGCCATCATAAGTCGAAGGTCTGTTAGGAAGTGTGGTATGACGAAGAATCATGTTGCTGTCTAAATGTGTGATTCCATAGAATAGAATCCTAGAGTAACTATTCTCGCGATAAATTATTTGAATATAGAAAAGGAACAATAGTTCGATTTAGATCAGTTTGAAAACTTTAAATGTTTTTCTGTTTCAGACCGTGCAGCCGAACCTTACCGAAAACTTGTGCAATAAATCTTTATATCAAAGATAATTTCAATAAAACACATACGTTCAGTAGCATTCGCGTAAAGGGATGAAAATAAAAACAATATACATACCCTTTTTTGTCCCGACGGGAACATTCTCGCCCCAATAATACTTTTTATCATATTTATTGACTGATAAATGGTAACGTGAATTTGAGTGCATTTGTATGTTGTTCTGAACTTTGCTCAAATTAATCTTTCGAATCGCTGTATTTGTGGCATGCTTAGGAAAACTGGTTTTTCCGAAAACCATGATACTCTTATATTCAAATGGCAATGATTTTTAATAAGGTACTACTTCATAGTCGTCGTGGGCTTGGGTTAGCCTTCAATTATAACGGTGAGTAAATAATTCACTTTCGGCTTACCGACGATTTTGTGGTTATTGCTGAAACCGTTGAAGATCTCAAGATAAAGCGCGATGAATTCGGTAGATTTTCTATCCGAATGGGCATTAGTATTTACTTGGACAAGACAAAAATTACGTCGAATTCCCATATAGCGTCCATTTCAGTAAAGACCGGAAACTCTATCCTCGAAGTTGTTGTCGAGTGCATATTATTATATGAGCACACTGTTCAGCTTGGTAGGTAGAACTTCTTGAGAGAGGTCAATCGTCAAATCCAAATCGAATGAGCAGCGTTTGAGAAGCTGTGTAGAATCTTCTTCAATACCGACAGTGTTCCAAGACACTTAACGGTCTATGGGAATACACTCGTCTTTATACAGTGTGTTTTGCTATAGCGCGATAAAAGCAGTGAGACAACAGGCCTTATTAGAAAACTAAAAGTCATCCAAACAGCAACCGAAAGGCTATGCTTCGAGTTTCCCTGGAGGATGAGTAGGAGGAATCAGGAGATTCACAGGACGACCATTATAACAAGCACACACTGAAAGATTGCGACGTTGAAGTGGCAATGCGCAGAATACATTGCCCGTAGCAAGATGTAGATGGCTGCTACGCCAAAAAGTTCTCAAATGGCGACTGTGTATCGTAAGTGAGTATCAGGCCCCTACACGTTTTGCAAACCCAGTATAAGCCTTCAATGTTACTAGGATAGGTTTGGCAAAAAAAATTACCTATGTGGACTGACCACCCGTAAGGTTGACTAATGACCTAATGAAGATAATCTGCTGGGCGAGGGAGGCCTACGTCCAACAGTGGACGTCTGTGGGTTGGATCGCGTTTCCGATCCGGTAGATTCTGCGAAGCACTGCTCTTGCTAGGGCCAGTGTTAGTAACACTCCCGGTTAGAGCCCCGTGAGCTCACCTACACGTCAAAGAGAAGCTGAAATAGCCTCTCAAGGCTATCAGCATAGGTAGGGATAAAAAAAAAGCTGATATTAGTAGTAGTTGTCGACTAGAGGCCGATATAGTCGTATTGAATCATGCGCCCATGTCGGATTTCAAATTCGGCATGTAGGTATTTTTTTTCTAATCAAATACAATGTTTGCCCATATTCTTTGATTGATTTATGATTTTTGGTTTGAACTTGAACAGAGTTGAATTTTAATTCACATTGTTGCCGTCATGTATGGCAAAAAGTAGTCAACAACATTTAAGTTTATCATTCAAGATAAGTTGTAGTTGGTATAATATTATTCAATAAATAGATTTGTTATGTGAACAGTTCCTGTATTTTATTTAAGAACCGTTGATTGGTAGATCATTACAGTTATTAAGGATTAAAATATAATCTGTATGATTCAAGAGTTTGACCGTTATATATCAGAGATCTAAATGAGAGGTTTCGGCATAAGAGGAACGGTAAAATTTATGGAGTGATACAAACTGTGATAATTACGGGTTTTCAACGGAGTAAGTATTGCAGTATTAAATTGGATTACTTGGTATTTGGATAATGGAGTTTGGATTACTTGATAGATAAAATGGTTATATTCGAATCGTAAATTCAATAAATGTATTTAGATACTAATATACCGCATCGCATAGTATATTTTATTGATATATGTATGTACACATTGAACGGAATCAAAACAGACTTAAAAATAAACAGAAACCTTTGAGTACAAAGCACTACTCTCATATCCCAAGTGGCATTACTGATAACACATATCGTATGCGTATCGGGTGAAAGCACGGGGAATACAGATTTACATCGTGGTGGTTCGAGGATCGAATTTCAAAGGGTTTTCTTTTAGCTGTAAGCGACCTATTTCGCGAATCGTCTTCGGATGTGACTCGAAAACGAATTAGCTTAATCTCGTCTGTGATTGATAGTAGAAGTTTGTAGTGAAACAAAAATTAGGTGCTCTATGGAAATCAAATCTAGGGATCAGGGGTTTTTAATTTAAACAAATTACTCATATTTGTATTTCAATCTTTTGTCTTCTCTTCTTCCCCTTCCCAAATTTAAGTTCCTCGGTCATATTGTCATTTACAATTTTTTTTAAAAGTAAGTTCTAGAAAGGAAACGGATACTGTGAGTAGTCAGATATGCTATTTTGATTATTTACCGATCATGCTGGTGCATTATCCATATGCTTAGGAATACTTCGGATTATTAGATGTGGTATTAGTGGAAAAAATTATACGATAAATAATGTTTTTATATTTCATATTTCCTCTCCGAATATTGTGATGCAAGCAAAATTGTTTTAATATCTGTACTATCGATTATTTGGCATCTGAATGACACAAACACTACAACCCTTTAAAAAAATCACGTCAGATCCACCTTTAAATTGCTATGGCTAATTAATTTGCTTACCCGCTTATGTAAATACAATTTACATGGCAAATGTATGAACCATAATCTTATGTATTTATCTTATATTATTTATCTTATATATTTGAGTATCTACTGAAATTTTAACAGCAAAAGTACATAAACTAAATTATTATTTCTCAATGAATTCAAGGGTGATAATACATACATAAGCACATATTTATGGTAAGTGATGTAGTTTATCTCAAGGTACCACCGCCCTGCCTATTTCTGCCGTGAAGCAGTAATGCGTTTCGGTTTGAAGGGTGGGGCAGCCGCTGTAACTATACTTGAGACCTTAGAGCTTATATCTTAAGGTGGGTGGCGCATTTACTTTGTAGATGTCTATGGGCTCCAGTAACCACTTAACACCAAGTGGGCTGTGAGCTCATCCACCCATCTAAGCAATAAAAAAAAGACGAGCAAATGAGCCATGCTACTATAAAATTAAGAGGCTTTAATTGGAAAATAAATCTATGATAAATTTACAAAACTACATCCAGAATAGAAAAACAATGCTAATAATAACAAAATAATTGTAATATCTTTAATAGTAATTTAGTAAGTTAATGCCGCATTTATGATAAAGATTGCAAGCAGTACTGATATTCAATGAATTATTTTTTACATTAAAAATATTTATTTTTAAATTTTTATTAAAGTATAGCGAATATGTCTTACTGATATTTTTTTGTTAATTGGATGGGATGTCCGTAGTAAAAGTGTAATTAAAAATTTACAATTTTATTCTATCAAAGCTTTCAAGAGGGTGCATATTAAACAAACAGATAGCCAACACGTCTGTTTTTTAAAACACGATAATAAAGTATTGTAGTTTACAACATGAACGTTTGCCGTATTGACATTTTATATAACTAATTGCTTAGGTTAATTTCTTCAAGAAATGTGATCTATGTGATGAGTGTTTTGAGTTTCAGCGAATGTAGCACGTATCCTTTATTGCCGTAAACAGTATTTGAATCAACGGCCATTAGTATTGAGTACTGTTACTTAGGTACTGTTAGTAGTAAGTACTGGAAATTACTGTAGCCCTTAGGCACACTGTAAGGAGAATAACACCACGTTACCTAAGATATTCTTAATTGGATTGTACTTTATTCGAGACTTGCATACGAGAATGCATGATTCTTTCGCAAAACTGACTTCATGTGTGCTGTGAAATATTTCACTTTATCTCTGTAACGTTATTAAGTGTGAAAACTGTAGAATTAGCTAATTAGGTTAACTAGAGAAACGTTCTAAAAGAAAAAGATGATAACCATAAATCTACAACTCAGCTGAACGAATAAATTTGGTATTTTAAAGCGATAGTTGGACTTTTTACAATTACTTTAATACAAAATGTAGGTGTGTCTAGACGATTCGTCATCAAAAATTTAATCATCGCGAACGTTAAAATGACGTAACATTTTGTAATAACCCTTTATTACTTAAGCTGGCACGAAAACTCAATTTACGAAATTCGCTAATTAAACCCACTTACCCCACACCCATTTACGGACACACGGGGCTATCATAAGCCTTAAAATACATTATAATAAGTTATTACGGCATAATTTATTATTCTGTCATTACTGTGACACGATCGCGTGCCGTCCCATCATAAGTTAAAGGAATACAGACCGGCCGATGTTAATTTCATTGGACATGGTGACAAAAATTCTGTTTGCTTACCCCAAAGCGATGAAATGACTGCGGGATCTTCGTTTAAAGTAATAAGGTGGGTAAAGATAAGGATGCTAATGAAGTGGACTTAATCAAATAGGTAGCTTGTTTATTTTTAAAGGTTTCACGCTGGTGGGAAAATCAAATAACGATTGTATTTTTAATACAACAACCCGAACGAACTCAATAAAAATTAAGTCACGTTTTAGCTGAAGTTTTGAAAAACATAGTCAGTCATTTTTCCATAAATCATTTTTGAATAGAAAAATATTAACTAATAAATCTCTCTCACGCAACATTATTGCTAGGAGTCCGTTTAACGTTTTGTTTATAAAAACTATTACAGATCGTTTTCGACTAGATTGTCGTTAGTAACTTATTATATACATATATAATACATATTTCGGCAAACGAATCTTGGTAATTTAATTTAACTTAATCTAAAAGGTCCTTTTTACAGGACCAAAGTGAACATGCAGTTATGTCAAAACGAAACACGTCCATCGTAAAGTGAGTGAGAGATGTGTGGTCGAAACAAATCGGACAAGTCATAAATTGCCCTATGTTATTGATATTGGTTGGGTAGAGTTGCACACAGTTGCGGTCACTTGACTGTGACGTGATAGAAAATTTATTTGTTAAATGCTTTTATGTTAAGTGGAAGTTCCTGGTGCTCGGACGTATCGTGAGCCTTTTTTTATTGCTTAGTTGGTAATGAACTTCAAGGCCCATCTGATGTTAGGTTGCCGGAGCCCATAGACATCTGCAATGTACTTCGCGGCAGAAATAGACAGGTCGGTGGTATGACCGCGTGTAAAAAACGGCTTTTACGCTGTGTTAGCTAAGAACTCTGTTATCTGGTTAATATTAAGACGACGTCAGCATGTCCGATAAATGTATAAATTATAATAATGTAATAATACTATGTCTTTTTTATTTATAGCTTAGATGGGTGGATGAGTTCACAGCCCACCTGGTGTTAACTGGTTACTGGAGTCCATAGTCATTTACAACGTAAATGCGCCACCCACCTTGAGATATTAATTCCGTTCTAGTTCGAAATTGAAACAAAACAAAACATTCAAAGATACGCGAATAACACAGAAACAACACCTATGTATATTAACATAACAAGATGTGAAATTTGAATGTCCGCAAATCGAATAATCCGTCCGCCGGCACCGTACCGTGCCGGAATTAAGTTATCCGCTTTTTGCAAGAAAAGACGGGACACGTTAACATATGAATATGACAAATTGTCCGACGGCGGTCAGCCTCCGGACTATCCCGCGTCCGGCTGAATTTTACGGCCCCCTGGGGACCTTGGGGGCCAACTTGAAAATTTTTCATTCTGCTCGACCACCGGCAAGAAAAACGGTCAGGTCACTCGTCAAAACTGTAACAATTTCTCAGTAACAATAATGGGATAAAAACGTGGCCCCACACATTGTCCGGTAGGAAAGCTATTATGGCCACTGTCAATGTTATTTATTCGGGAGAGGCATGTCGAGAATTTCTATTGTGTCATGGGATTTGAAGTTTTATTGGTTATCGGAACTTGAAGTTGACGAGCACCTGTGAATGCTGCGGCTAAAGCGAATAAAATAAGTCAGATATCTGGTAATGCCGACGTCAACGAAACAAATTGATCATTTATTATAAGTAAAATTTTTTAAACAGTTTCATTATCTTTCTTTATTATTAATTGAGTCACGGTCACGGCCCAACTGATGATAAGTGATTTTAGAAGAAAACACATTTCTTCGTACTTGAATGCGAAATTGCATATATATTTTAAGAAAATAAAAAACAAGACGATCGTGTTAGCGTACAAGCTCTCCAAGAAGTACGAAGATTTAACGAGTTTGAGCTTATTAAATGAAATTTCTCTTTATTCGAATAAAGTTGTTCGTAAGCACGTTCCACGTAGATATTCGCCAAGAAAATTATCTTTATAATACTGTAAATATCCATTAAAATAAATTTGCATTCACTTTTTCGAAAATATAACAAGTTCTATATAATATCATCTCAAATGATACGATGCAAAAGGATCTAATGAAAGTACTGATTTGCGAGTTGCGGCGACAGAGTAATTCCCAAATGGAATCAGTAAGAGTGCAGGCTCAGTCGTGGACCGAATTGCAAATACGCATACATCGCCAACTTTATTCTGTGTACATCGAAAATGTAGCTTATCCGATATAGAATCTATATTTCTTTCGATGTCTTAGTGTTGTATTATTACATTATTGTGTTCTCAAGTTGAAATTGGAACATCCTCCAAACAAAACATTTTTCGACAAAATAACCTCTTTTTTTCATTCTTTTTTCTATGGATTTAATTTTTTTTATTTAGTGAAGAGTGCTTTATTTTCAGAAGTACGACGTTCGATTTTATAATACTCTTGAAAATGTAACTAGTGATATGGCGTCTTGTGAGCCAGCTCGAATAGGTAGGTATCGCTAATCCGCCTAAGCAGCCTTAGTACTATTGAACTGAGACCTGAAACCCTTGTCTCAAGGCGGTTGGCGACACTTACGTTGTTGATGGGGCTCGATAATCACTTGATACTAACTAGGTTGATCATAAGCTCGTTCACCGGTCTAAATAATAAAATAAAAAATCCTCCCACCTCAGGACGAGCTTCGGTTTGTATCTATGGTCTTTAGTGACCAATGAATTCCCCTATTCTTAAATTTCATTATACTTTATGAGAAGAATGTGTAAAATTTACATACATACAAATTTATATAGAAGATTGTTATTGTCTAAATAAAACTCGTCTTGATACTTCTAAAATCACGAGCATACCCAAATCGAGCGAATGCCTCTAGTGGCGTCCAATATAAATGTAAATGCAGAATATGGATGAAATATGACAGTTATAATTGCTTTATTGTAGTCGGAACTCGACACTTCGTACTGTCATATATATGTAGATTTTCGCGTTGATCAAAGTGGCCGGTGTTACTTTGTTATTTGATAATAAGGTTTCTGTCTTGAAGACTAAGAATAAAATACTTGTCAGTGAAAAATAGGACCACTTTTGATTTTTTTTCTCTCTCTGGTAATATTATTTTATTTAACAAAAGGGCGAATTTCAAAAATAAATACCTCAAGGTAGTTTCTCTTTAAAATGACGAATGTTTCTTACTTTAAACTAAATCCCTAAATTTTCAACCGGTTCATTAATTGGAAAATTGTTAATACCAGTGTTTGTTAAACTGAAGCCTGTATGACATGCAAGCAATAAATGGTTTATATTTGTTTTAGTTTTTAGATTTTAAAATCAAGTATTCTCGTTCTCTATATTTTTAATTAATTAAAAGATTGTTTCCTTCAAATTGTTTATACCTTACAATATTTTATTTTTAATAGATTACAAAACACTACAAACAAAATGGATTAAAATTCTCGCTATCTTAACAAGCGGCTACTCATAAATATTCACAAGTAACAAGAGACGGCTCATTTAGGACTCTCTGCCCCTCTTTTTTGTGTTATTGGCTTAATACACAGGAGGGTTGTGTGAATCAACTTGTTAACCTAAGATTTAGATCGATACTGACACTATTGGAGTACTTTTTATTTAATTTAGTTAATCTTATATTTAATTTTTATTTAGTTCCTCGCGGTACGGCGTCTTGTGAGCCTCCGTGTGTATGTGCCAATCGCCCTGCCTATTTCTGCGATGAAGCATAATGCGTTTCGGTTTGTAGGGTGGGACAACTGTTGTACTTTAAAACTGAATCTTAAAATTCATGTCCCAAGGTGGATGCCGGCGTTTACATTGTTTATGTCTATGGGCTCTGGTAACAACTTAACACCAGAGGGGACTTTTTTTTTTTTTTTTTTCCCTACCTATGCTGATAGCCTTGAGAGGCTATTTCAGCTTCGCCCTAACGTTAGTAGGTGAGCTCGCGGGGCTCAACCGGAGAGTTGCTAACACTGACCCTAGCAAGAGCAGTGCTTCGCAGAATCTACCACCGGATCGGAAACGCGACCCACTGAGAAGATCCGGCGAGAAACTCAGTGGGCTGTGTCTATGGGTTAGTTCGCTCGTCGAGCCCTTCGTCGCAAGCGACGGGTTCGACGGGCGCGCAGCGATGCGATTGGGACGAGAACGAGTTCCCTCTACTCGATATCGAAACGAACGGTTCGACAAGAAGTCTCGTATGATGAGCACGAGTCTGTCTGGCACTCCCATGTTGTACAGTTTGTAAATTAAACCGTTGTGCCAGACTTTGTCGAACGCCTTCGCGATGTCGAAGAAGAGGGCGCCGGTCGGGATTTGTTTACGCCTATTTAGTCCTATCAGGATGTGCTCCGTGAGGCGGTGCACTTGTTGTACGCACGAGTGTTTAGAGCGGAATCCGAACTGTTCGTCTATGAGAATTTTGTTCGCGGTAACAAAATCCCAGAGGCGTTTCCTAAGGAGCCGTTCGTAAATTTTTCCTATCGTCGAGAGGAGACTAATCGGACGGTAACTAGAAGTTTCGTTTGTCGGTTTGCCCGGCTTATGTATACCGATAACGTCCGCTTCTTTCCACACCGCGGGAAAGATGCAGTGCGTCATAGCGGCATTTAAAATTGTAGCCAACATTGCTATCAGTTGGACTGGCAAGAGTTTTAGCGCGCGGTTGTGGATGCCGTCGGAGCCGGGTGCCTTCCTAGGTTGGAGGTTGTGGATCGCGTCTCTAACTTCGTCAGTGGTAATGGGGGGTAACGCGTCCGAGGGCGGCAGGGAAGCTCTGCGCTCGACCTCCCTGTCGACTAACTCGGTGTGTTCGGGGTCCGCGTGTTGAGTGCTGGTGGTGCACTGCTCTTGCAGTGCATCGGCCAGCAGCTCAGCCTTGTCATCGTCATCGAATGCCGGTGGTTGGCCTGAAGGGCGTAAGAGGGGAGGCATAGTAGCGGTAGTTTCGGATTTGAGAGTCCTAGCTAGTCGCCAGTATGCTTGGTGGGAGGGCGCGAGTTGTTCTAAATAACTATGCCAATTATCGTTACGCGCGTCGCTTAAGCGGGAGTGGACTTCGCGTTGTAGACGACGCATCTGAATCCGGTTTGAATGCGTGGGAAGACGATCGTAGGCCCGGATTGCCGCGTTCCTAACTCTTAAGAGATTCCTAAGATCGGGGGACAGTCTGATGCGGTGGAAGCTGTCCTCCACATCGACTTCTTTAGAAGATCTAATGATCGCGGAAGAGATGTGATCGGTAATGATGTTTATGGATTCGACGGTGTCCTCGGGGGATGGATTCGAATCCGGGCCGTAAGGGAGGATTGGCGGAGCGGCGTCGGCTAGGCACGTGCCCAGCTTATTCCAATCCACCATGGTCCTCGTAACAGTGACTGGGTTGTGAGGGCGACCGAGCTGCATAACGACAGGTCGGTGGTCTGAGTCGAGCTCTGACATTGCTTCGATGGAACGTAAGCGCAGAGTTACGTTCCTAAGCAATGCCAGGTCTATAGTGCTCGGACGGAGCGCGATGTTATACGGATAACATGTTGGAGTTGGGGGACCGACTATTTCAAAGGTGAGGTCGTCTATAAACGCGTCGAGACGCCTACCGTTAACGTTTGTACGATGGCAGTTCCACCTAGTGTGGTGGCAATTTAGATCGCCTGCCAGGATGACAGAGTCTCCCATGCCGAACAGTGACTCGATGTCACTGCTCAGAAGGGGCTTGTCCGGGGGGAGATAAACGGATGCGATGACGATCGGCTGGTGTCCCGTCAGCGAGATACGGCACACTGACGCCTCGATATGTGAGAGCGAGCCAGAGGGGACGTGCGGTCATACACCAAAAATTAATAATTTTTTTTGGTTGTATTTCAAAAATCTTATCAAGCGATGTCACTACGTTGGGGTTCAAATTCCGCAGTTGATTTGCAAGTCAAAGTCTCCATCACTATGGGAATATCTTTAAGCCAGAACACGGTATCTGCTTACCGAAATTGTCAGAGCTGCTCATTTTAATCCTGTAGTAAATTCCAGTTTTGTTTTGTCTATTTATAAGATGAATCTATGTATTCTAGATAACCCTAGCATAGATTAGGTCATTGTTAACAGTATCCGATTTTTTTGTGTTAATCTATAACAACGTGCTGTGCCTATTCTTTATTTATTCAGAACGTATTTCAAGCAAACCTTCCCTTTGCCCGACAACTCCCACGACCGACGGCCGTGCATCCACAACAGTGCCGGCAATCAGTCGCTCCGAACCCGGATAATGAATCCCGTAGGAATGTTCCCGGACGTTGCTACAATCGTGACTTTACTCTTGATCAATTCCCAATACGTTCAGCACTGGCCGAACCGTCTACTTTCAGATTTATTACGTAACATAACCAAAGATCAAAGAGGTGTACGGAAACAATGGATTTTAAATTGTATCTAAGATGTGAACATAGATGTGAAAACGGATCCAATTGAATTGGAAATCAATTCTGGAATACATAGGAAAATATGAGCTACGAAGCTCAATGCCCAATCTGGTAAATGGTTACTGAAGCACCTAGACGTTTCAATGTTAATTCCTCTACTCACTCAGTGACTTGTGGTCGATGTTTCAATTGTATTATATTGCAACTGTCCCACACTTCAATCTGGAATACATCACTTCTTGGCAGCGAGAATAAGTATCTTCCCACTGGAGGGCATGAGTCCGGATGAGTCCGCACGGGTAGGTACCACCGCCCCGCCTATTTCTGCCGTGAAGCAGTAATGCGTTTCGGTTTGAAGGATGGGGCAGCCGTTGTGACTATACTGAGACCTTAGAACTATATCTCAAGGTGTGTGGCACATTTACGTTGTAGATGTCTATGGGCTCCAGTAACCACTTAACACCAGGTGGGCTGTGAGCTCGTCCACACATCTAAGCAATAAAAAAAAAAAAGAATGTTCCATAAACGCCCAAACAGTCAATTCGGAAACATTGTAATTTTTATCGGGTTGACGATTTTAATTAGATATCCGTCGATTTTTTATTTTAATACATAATATTATTCTCCCTTCGTGGAAGTCTTCGTTGAACATATTGTGTAAGCTATATAAATAGAACGTCGCCGCCTACATCTATGATGGCTTCAGTTTATGTTATAGATCCATTTTCTCATCAGACCAATAAAAACTACGCTTTGTATAATTCCTGTTTTTTTCTAACCATTCCCTCAATGTTGAGGATCGTGACTGTATGTCAATCTTCTCCACTCGGTCCGGTTCTGCGCCATATGTACCGCTCCCTGTATCTGGCCTCCAGTCACCTCCTTGAGTTGGTCTACCCATCTAGCTGGCGCTATTCCTCTAGCGCGTTTCCCCTCCATTTGTCCGAGGATGATGAGTTTCTCCAAGCTGTGCAATGGGGATCGCATTATGTGTCCAAAGAAACTCCGGATTCTTTCCTGGCACGTAGTCAGCAGGCGCTTGGTGACCTTCAGCTCTTCGAAGATGGAGACATTGGTTCTAATAGCTGTCCAAGAAATGCTCCTGTAGATTTTCTTTATAATGAAGGATTTAAAAAATCTATATATCTATATATTAATACGTGAAGCAAAAACTTTGTATCCATTTTAACGAAAATTGCGTGGACGGAGGAGTATGAAATTTTCCACACTTATAGAGAATATAGAGAAGAAGTGCACAATGCTAATATTTTTTTAAAATAATGCATAAAAGATACATTCAATCAATAAAGAAAACATTTCACACACTGCATATTATGTATTTGACGCACACACGCATGCATACTATTTATTGTCAAACTTTTGTTCTTGACGTCTGTGGTCAAATTGAGAATAGATTAAATATTGCTTGTCTTTGTCAATATTTTTTATAGTGTAGTCTTGGCGAAATTTATGATTATAGAAGTATAAAATACAATCATAATAGTGTACAAACTTACAATTCCAATTAATTATAGTCGGATTTCGACCTCTAGTAATTTAAAATATGCATAATTGGTGAAGAGATCGTTTTTCTTGTACGTAGAATTCCCTATTACAAGAGAAATTTGATTTAAGCATGAAAAAAGAAGAAAACTACAATACTACACACCACAAAAGAAGTTTTACTTCTTTCACGTGCACCAAGTTGCACGCGTACCATTTTTTACTGTATGTTTTTTTTTGTGGGTGTTGTTTGGACCAGTTCACGGCTCACCTGGTACTAAGTGGTCACCGGGGTTCATATATATCTACCACGTCAATGCCATCTTCACACACGAGTTACAAGGTCTCAGGTTTTACAGTACAAGTGCTGCCCCACCCTTCAAACCAAAACGCATTACTAATTCACGGCAGAAATAGGTAAGGTGGTGGTACCTGCCAGTGTGGGCTTACAAGATAGTCTACCAGTAATTACGAAAATTAAAATTTTTACGGCCCTGATTTTGATTACACACACGATGTTATTTCTTCACCGTGGCAGACATTCGTGAATATTAACTAAGTACGTATTTCATTAGAAGAGATTTACTTCAAATAGTTTTATTTCAATGATGTTCTCTCCACACTCTAAATCCTTTTTTCTTTCTTACATAAGCTGATAGTCTTGAGCGGCTATTTCAGCGTAACCTTAACTAGCAGGTGAGCTCACGGGGCTCAAACCGGTGTAAATATCCCGTAATAATCCCACGAACATACAAATACATCGTAGATATTATTATGTCGATCCGACTGCCTTCTAAACAAACGCCACTTGTCCTTCCAATCATCGTAAAGCAAAACGAAAATAGCACACGATAACTAAAATTCATAACTCACATAATCAAGTATCCTTTGTTGTAACAAATAATGATTTTGATAGCGTAGGGGCGTGCGGTGTAATTTATTCAGCACAGCGGGTGTTGCTCTTCTCGAATTAGTTAACATGTGGGCCTTTCGCGAAATCGATATGTTTATTATTTTTATGGAAATCGAGGAGATTACGTTTTTTTTTTTTGTGAATTTTGCAAACGAGAAAAATACAATCACGAACGAGGATCGGAAGGGGGAATTTAATTCATTTAATTCACTGTATTTTTTGGGTGTTTCAAAACGCTGCTCTGCTAAAAATCTTAGAAAAGTGACTCGACTGTGGCTAATTAGGTTTAACTCGTAAACATAATACATTTTATCTACACAGGACTCGCAAAAAATGAACCTATTGCGGCCTATATAAGGGCTCAGTTTCAAATCTACAAACATAGTTTAGAATCTGAAACATAGTTTAGAATGCGTTTCGGTTCGAAGGGTGGGGTAGCCGTTGTAACTATACTGAGGCCTTAGAACTTAATCTCGAGGTGAGTGGCGCATTTACGTTGTAGATGTCTATGGGCTCCAGTAACCACTTAACACCAGGTGGGCTGTGAGCTCGTCCATCCAGTTAAGCAATAAAAAAATAAAATAAAAAAAAACTAGAATGTTCTGAGGACTTCTATGAGTCATTCCTATTTCATGCTTATCTGGCTCTGTATATTTATCTGTAGATATGTTTTTTCATTCAACATTTAAAAATATTCTACAGTGGTAGCCAACGGCTTCTGCTTCTGGAATTGCCGATGTTAGTGAGCGATAAAGACTACATACAACCAGATGAATCATCTCATTTGAATTTGATGGCGAAAAATTAAATAAAACTTATACAGCTGAGATCACCACGGAACTGAACGAACACATTCAGAAAAGTAACAACAGAAATTTAATGCTATGTACCTACATACTCAATTTCACGGTTTTAATAACTGACAATTTAAATTTTCAGCACACCAAAGCTTTTGATACCTTAGCCTTAGAATACAATTAACCATATGGTTCTTCAGACGGTGAATGTTCACCTGATATCAGAACAGATATCAGGACAGTGATCATGATCTTCACGAGAAGCATTTTATATTGGACGATATATTTAATACTGTAGATAGGTAAACTCATGGTACTAATTAATTTTTGGGGTATTTTATGTCATCTAGAATACTATTGTTTGATGTACTATTTGGAACCAAGATACTATTTTGGTTCCAATAATGATTAGAAAGAAAATATTACTCAATCTATAACTGTCAGGCATAATGTTCCTCGTGAATTACTAAACGCGAATGCTAAGTAGCTAATGGATCAGCCATACGAGAAGTATAATGGAATTTATCAAAAATCGAAGGGGTGTGTCGTTGCATCATCTTCCCCTAATTTGGTTTTTATTTTATTTCAACCCCAACCTAAGGGGCCAGTGTGTGGAATTAGTCTTACCATATGCGCTTCTACTTGTGTTACACATTGGCTTGAGCTGTTCATTTTTGGATTCAAAGCAAATATAAAATAGAGGGAGATAAATAAATAAATCACATCGCATGCTTTCGAAGCATTTTATTTTAAGGTCAAATTTAAATTTATCTGGTTAGGATCTGAATTTCTATCATCAAATGTTCTCGAGCGTTCAAAGCGGTTTCCCCGTTTCATTTTCAAATTTACTTAATCTAAAGTAATAATAAATAAATAAATAAATATTTACAAACAATCGCGCCACGTTAACTAGTCGCGTGCTAAGTTCGTAAAGAACTTGTGTTACAGGTACCAGATAACGGAAATAAATATAAGATTTTTATACATACAATATACATCCATAACCCTGGAAAATATATTTTTTATATTTATCATACAAATATCTTCCCTTGGCGGGATTCGAACCCGCGACCCCCTTGTGTAGTGACCATGTCACTTACCACTACACTAGACGGCCGTTGAAGTGTTCAAGTGAAGTGTTCAAACAAACATCCAAAATAATAAGAAAAATCAGTATTACATTTTGTGTGGCTTTCGAAGAGCAATTCAGTTACAGTTGTTTTTTTCTATTTATTTTCTGAGCTGATTTTTTTTTGAAGGATAAAAAAAGAAGTATTCGGCTTATTTCCACCATTATATGTAATTGCTGCAATTCCCTTATTATTAACGTTCAATGATATGACTCGATAGCATTAATTAGTGCAGGTTCCAAAACTGCATTACCATATTATCAAAAATATTCATTAATCACAATTATGAGGAACCGTAGACAAAAATAATAAATTTTAATAACAATACAATATTTAAAATAAGCATGCCTATTGTAAAAAAATGTTAAAAATAATATTGCTAATTAAACCTTAATAGACGATTTAGAACAATGATGATACGAATATGCGAACAGAATTACGTCTGAATCTGAATTATGTCTGATGAAAGATAAATCTTATGTCTCATATAGAACAGTAGAATAATATGTAATAGGTATTATCATAATTCTGTTACAACTTCGACCACCAATTGCCATCAAATAGCCAAAAAAATGTTTGAATGTTATTTAAAAATATTGGGTATACACATTAATTATCTCGGTTGTCGAGCACGAAATAAGGGTGATTGTCTAAAACGTAATCGGAGTACGGAACATGTGCGTGCGGTTTTAGGTTTAAATCGAATAACGATTACAATCGTAGATATTTGAACTTCACTATTAAGTGATAGTGAAGTTTAAATACAATGCTCCTGAGACTTTGCGATGGCAGAAGCTTGTATATAAATTAAAAATTATGAACAACTGATTGTCGATGATTATTAATATTTTTTTAAATATTAATGCTTCAAATGATACACAAGCTGTGTGCCTCTTGAACCACGTACTTCGATATTTATAAATCTTATTGAAAAAAATCGCATACTACTAATACTACATTAATTACATATAATCTTGTATGCTTCGGGGCTTTATTTAATAAGAAACCTTTTTAGTGCAACATTATAGTAGGTACTCATTGAATTTACCTTAAGCACCGGTTACAGTCCTCACCGAACCCGTCGCTTGCGACGAAGGGCTCCACAAGTAAATTAACCCATAGACATAGCCCACTGAGTTTCTCTCCGGGTCTTCTCAGTGGGTCGCGTTTCCGATCTGGTGGTAGATTCTGCGAAGCACTGCTCTTGCTAGGGCCAGTGCTAGCAGCACTCCCAGTTTTAGCGCCGTGAGCTCACCTATTCGCCCGGTTACGCTGACATAGCCTCTCAAGGTAATCAGCTTAGGTAGGAAAAAAATAATTGAATGTATGACCAAATGTTAGGACCTCTTGTGACTCCGCACGGGTAGGTACCACCACCACCACCACCACCATCTCACCTATCTCTGCCGTGAAGCAGTAATGCATTTCGGTTTGAAGGGTGGGGCAGCCGTTGTAACCACTTAAAACCAGGCGGGCTGTGAGCTCGTCCACCCATCTAAGCAATAAACAAAAATAAAAATCTTTAGATCCATCGGTACAGGCTTTACGATATCTCCACTGAGATATCGTGACTGTCTCACTAGACAGTCCGTCACGTTATTGTTAGATACGCAATAGCTTAAAATAGGTTTTCGAATGAGAAAAAATACATTGAAAACAAGTTAAAGTGCCCGAAGTAAAGCAGTTTGCATAAAGAGCATCTTATCGTTCATAATTTACCGACATCATTACAACTTGCAAAGACTCGCACACACATGGTATCGGATACACTTGATCACCGTAAAACGCATTAAAGCAACGGTTCGTGTTTAATCTATAATGCGCCTTATCGCAATATTTTCCATTTCCGGGGAAAAACGGGAGCGTCGGCGGGGCATCGCCAGGGGAAATAAGGAAGGCTGAGTTTCACTTTGTTGTTTTTTCCTCTCGCGTACAGGGGAAAAATTTTTCTACTTTCTCTTCGTTTACACTTACAACAGTTACCGGTGTTTCGCTCGCGATTGTTACCTGCATTCCGTTCCGTTGAATTAAATATATACGGTTAAAGGGTGAAACGTCTGGATTTGCATTACGCTTGCAACGCCGCGGATTCGAGCCGTGTTTCAGTTGGAGAAACTTTTTTATTTTATTGCTTAGTTGGGTGGATGAGCTCACAGCCCACCTCGTGTTAAGTGGTTACTGAAGCCCATAGACATCTACAACGTAAATGCGTCACCCACTTTGAGATATAAGTTCCTAGGTCTCAGTATGGTTACAGCGTCTGCCTCACCTTTCAAACCAAAACGCATTTTTGCTTCACGGCAGAAATAGGCAGTGTGGTGGTACCTACCCGCGCGGTATATGTGGGTATGTAAAAAAATCTCATACAGCTTTATACCTATACAAGTAAAACAAATCCTTGTCCTTAATAGATATCATTGAAGCTTCTAAATGTACTGATTCTGAATGTGATCGTGGCAGGACTTAAATTCTCTAGTACGTAATCAGTTTCAAGAGTTAATTCTTGGCTAATTCGTACTGTCGTTCGACTAACTATGATGAAACAACAACATCGCCTAAAATTATAAAAAAAAAAATCAATACAGATATTTTTTTGCTTATTATCAATAATTTTTAAGCTTGATTTAGTTTATATTCTAAATTCTAAATAAATAGATCGAAAAATAAATACATAATTGGGAATTATTCCCAGCACCGCGCACTATAACAAAATGTTCACTTAATTCATCGGTGTGTTCCAAGATATTCCTTCTTTTATTAGCCACTGATATGACTAGAGGGATTTTACAATTGCTCTGAAATTGTCGTGTCAACTCTTTGAAGCGATTACAGGCAATAGTCGAAAATAAATTTTAGAACGATTAAATGAAATGTAAACTTGAATCGCAAAAGTGCATGTATGTATCCAGCAATTGCAATATTAACCTTTGTCTTACATACGTAGATTTGACGCAATATACGCTTTATGAAAAAAAACTATTGGATTTACCATTCAAAGCGCAATATAAATTAGCCAAAAAAGAGAAATAATATTTAATAAGGAATGTCTTTACCGAGCAATATGGATTCTGGAATTTCCTTTGTAATTTTCCTCAGTCTACCGTCTAATTAGTTAATGTACCTTCTCATCTCCAATAATTTATTGAGACGGAGTATGATACCCCCCCTATCTATAATTTTCCCCCACTTTTCCCGAGACTCGCTCGCGGGAATTGAAGGCGGCGAAAAACTGAACCAAAATATTAATGCAGCGTTTCTATGGTAAGTATTGAAGAACGCATTTTCGGAATCGTAAGTTTTGATACTTTAAATTTTTTTGTGAATAATTCAGAATTTCAAATTTCGCAAAAAAAATAATATCCATATTTATGAAACAAATAAAAATAAACGATGATTAAGCTGCTCGAAGTATAATGCGAGTACTATTAATAATGATATGGCCAGTGCAGGTCAGTATCTACACAACTTTAAACTGTTCGAAATATCTCTCCCATTATTTACAAGGCAATACCAACCATGTATTCCTTTTATTAATCTTAATCGTACCAATCAAATTTCTCAGTGAAACTCGAGTTTTTTTATTAATATATTGTGAAAATATTATTTCTTTAAGAATATATTCATAATATACATAAACGGATTCAATTCAAATTTTTAGTGCACTAGAAGAATGTACGAGTATAGATCCGAACTTAAGTGGTCTCAATTGTGTAGTGGATAATGGCTGTCACGTCTTTCAAATCGGAAGACACGTTTGCTTCACGGCAGAAATAGACGAGATGGTGATATCTTCTTCTCATGATGGAATTTCTCAAATTTTGTAGTTATGATTTATCATTAAATATATTAGGTTACAGTAGAAGTCGTTAACAAAAATGGCTCCTATCTGTATTAGATACGGCGTAGTTGCATCTTTATCGCATTTAGATCGCTGTCTGTTAGATGTCTTAAGCCTCGCTTGAACGTGCAGTAATAATGTTAAAGTATCAAGATTATTTTGTCGCGCTCATTAACACTCGCTTCAATAGCCATTCTCACCGGCGGATTAATCAAGGATTGTTTCGTTCCCAGTTTTACTGTGAAAAATTGTCACCATCAGAGGCTTTGGTGCCTCATCCGTAATAACCTGATGACGTATCGCATCGCTGACTTCATCCGTAATGTTTTGTATAAAATACCAGTTGATTTTTCAAACAAGATTTGAAATTGAATTGACTTCCATAGTATTTTTTTAGATTTAACCTTATTCGAGGGTGATTATTAAGAACATAACAAATAAGTATCACTGATATAGCTTAATGGCAATAAATTTTTAAATAATTCATCTAATTTAGAATATACACTCAAAATAGTGCATTTGTTTTAATTTTTTTAAGAATGCAATTAAAAATAAAAAAGCTAATAAAGAATTGTCATTCATATTTACAACTCAACATATATAGAAATTAAAATGAAATACTTTCCAACGAATGTATGTTTTTTTTTACGGCATTCCATCCTTTCGGCAGAAGTCCATCCATACTTTTTCTCATAATAACTTCACATCTCCGCCGTGATTGGTTCGAGTCTCGAGGGGATTGAACTTCGTCAGCAAATGAGCAGTGAGCTAACACGATAATAATTTATAAGACACCCTGTATTATTTATTATACGTGAACTAACTTGGAATATCGGCAAACTGTAGTTTACAGGTGGGGAATACGACAAGGTAAATATCAAGTCGTTTATAACATCCATATTTAGACCAAGGATGTGGTTTGATCCCAAATTATAGATCGCATTTGGTAAGGATCTCAGTTAAATTAATTGTTTTGTGTGATTTAATTGTATCATACAGTTGAACCTTCTTGAAAATACCCTAAACGTCAAATTAAATATTACAATATACCTATAGATTAAATTTTATTAAGGCACATTTTTTTAACCGAAATAATCAACGCGATAAGATTATGGAGTAGAAATTCTTCTTCATAGATTTGTGGCCTTGGTTAAGTTTATGTGAAAAATAAGTCAGTTTTAGTGGACCAGACGAAAACAAGAAATGGCATTAGCTTAAACATTCTCTGAGATCCTGACGTATTCGTTTATGACTTATATTTATTTAAAAAACAACAGTGTTCTAGATTCGTCGTAAACAATTATCTTAACTAGAGGTCCCGCAATAGTCGAAATTCGACTATAATTAATTGTAATTGAAAGTTTGTACACTATTATGATTGTATTTTATACTATTCTATAAAAATAATAATATAGTCAAACAATATTTAATCTATTCTCAATTTGACAACAAACGTCAAGAACAAAAGTTTGACAATAAATAGTATGCATGCGTGTGTGCGTCAAATACATGGTATGTAGTGTGTGTAATGTTTTCTTTATTAATTTAGTGTATCTTTTATGCATTATTTTAAAAAAATATTAGCATTGTGCACTTCTTCTCTATATTCTCTATAAGTGTGGAAAATTTCATACTCCTCCGTCCGCGCAATTTTCGTAAAAAGGGATACAAAGTTTTTGCTTCACGTATTAATGTATAGATTGTCATAAGGATCAATTTCCGGAAAACTTCGCCAAAAAAATCTGGAAGACCGCCACTAATCTTAGCTTTTTTATTTTTAACAACAAACACATTATTTATAGCGGCTTGTACGTTCCAAAAACAAATAACTACGGGGTAGAAGCGACCGTGAAGAAGATATATTGTGCGGCGAGGGAATACAATTCAGGATAGCAAAGGTCGTTCACGTTAGTATAAATGTAAGTAAATTTGAATAAAACATTGCCGGGCTCGCTTGGTTTCCGCGGGTTCGTTTTTTTTTTTTTCTTAACGTAAAAATCTTAGCTTGTTAAACATAGGAATGTAGCATTATATAATATAAGCATATCAGATAGTCTAACTACTTTGACATTTTCATTTCTGTGGACTTGGAAACTGTATTTGAATTTAACTGTTTTTTTTTTCCTCTGGATAGGCAAACGAAGCCTCAGCCCACCCGTGGGATTATGGAAGTCCATAAACATCTCGTTTAAATTGTATTGAAACTGAATTAATTCTATGGTCGATCGTCACACG
Source organism: Bombyx mandarina (assembly GCF_003987935.1). Next base: position 341,462 of record NW_021011603.1, read on the forward strand.
AGACAGTAGACCATGCTCGTCAACGGATTTCTAGCTCTTTCTCTGCTTTCAATGTCTAGCAAAGTGAACATTTTGGATAACGAATTTTATAATTATAGTAAACGTTCTACACCCAATGGCTCAAAGCTAGAATTTTTATTCTTCCTTATGTATACCGGAGACATATAAGATATTGATTCTGATTGAAAACTATGTTTAGAAGACAATCAATTGTAATACCCGTATTAACAAAGCGATTAATGGAATTCAAGGTATTTGTTCCATAGGCACTACTTTGTCCCATTACCTATTAATGATGTAATAGGATTATTAACTTTTGTCTCGATCTGTATACGGTAATCTAAAGTAATAAGGTTGTTAAAGAAATAAAGGAGCAATAATAATTTTAATCGTAGTATAATATTGTCTTTAGTTTAAACAACAATCGGTCCGTATTTCGATTTGTAAATAATTTATTGCAGTTAGTGGAGGTGCTCATAGCCCACAAGATGTTGAATTGTATTGGTTAATGAGGCCTATGGACATCACAATGTGATTTCCACTATCCACTTTGAAACACTATGTCTACGTTTCCTTTGTATTGAATAATAGCTCTCCACCCTTCAAATGATTATTGATCTTTACCTCAATTGCAGACGTCCATGAGCGACGGTAGCCACTCACCATCAAGTGGGCCATATGCCAGTTTGCCTACAGGTAAAAAAAAATTATTATAATAAAGAAAAAGCATGACTGTTTCGCGGCAGAAACTTGCAGGCTGGTGGTATTCACCCGAATGGGCTTACAGTAAGGCGTATTGTAATTATGCAAATTATAATTTAACCCGATCATGAGCCATACAAATGTAGTGTTCGTTCATTCAGCCCGCACACACATAAACACCATCTAAGTCGTATTACCATGTGTCTGCAGCATAGCTGTGGGAGCACCGTGGTGCGTCAAGAATGCAGGTCTGCACGACAACCTCAGTTTAAAACCAATAGTTTTTGAAGATAGCGTTAGAAAGCTTCTTCAAAATAGTGACGTGACACGATAACCCTCTTATCATGGCCGCCTTAAATTGCATACTCGTCCCAGATAACCAGGGAACGCACAGCCATCGCCCAAAACATGTCATTTCGAAGCCTCCCGATCCACTCTCGGTGCTTTTATGAATTACGAGCACCGGACACCGTTCTTGTCGAAATCGTTAAATGTGAGGAAGGGTTCGAAGTGCAACTTAACTCACAGACACGACTCACTAAGTTTCTCACCGGATCTACTTAGTGGATCGCGATTCTGATCCAGTGGTAGAGCAATCTATCTAATCTAGGGCAGATGTTAGCAAAGTGTCTCAAGCTGAACGAGTGGGTTTCTTCTACACACCCGGTGAAGCCAGAAATCGAGACTATTGAAATTTTCTTTCAAAGCCGTTAGTGCTGTTCGTATTTAATTAAAAAAATTGATGCCTACCTACCTGCAGGATTTGAACACCGGCATAGTCGCATAACTCCATACGAGTACACTGGTCGTCTTATCCTCCAAGCCAAATAGACTTTTTATCGGAATACTTATATTACTCGTTTTGTGCTAAAACTTTACAAGGTTGCAGCAAGCAATGAACGATATACCAAAAATAATAATATTTTGTAAACATAGATATACATTTAAAATATACGCTTATTATAATATATACAAGGGATCCGAAAGGGGAGCTCAGACGATTCGTCGCTTACCCAGAAGGGTGTTTAAAACAAATGTCATATGTTTATGGGGTTTTCGTGTTATGCTAATGTGAGGATGCTTTTCTTTTTTAATCTATTAAATTTGAATCATAACATTCTCTCTCTCTCTCTTTCTGGCTTTCTCTGTATGTTTCTCCGTTTAGTCTCGAATAGTAAGTATTTGTGTGCTACTACTACTTGGGGTTATTAATTGTCATGTCTACTTTTTTCCGTAAAGCGATTGTTAATATTGCAATTATATAATAAAGCAATTAGTCTGAAACGACAATTAATATTGAAAGATTGTAATTAAAGGATTGGAACCAGTAACTACTTGATAACGGGTAGCTGCTTAAAATACGTCGGCCGATTTACGTCAGTTAAGCTATAGCAACTTTTCGTAATTTTGCTGGTATTGCAAAATTTTCATTACGTCGAGGACGATCGATATTACTGATAGAGTTCATTCATATATGAACCCTAGCTGGCTTATAATTATAAGCATCCATTATGAATAGCCATGGCCATATTATGGATGGCAAAAATATTATTAATTGATCAATCTAATTCTCAGAGAAATACTATAACACTTTTTTACGAAAATTATTATCTACTCGAAAGATTAAGTCGTAGAAGTCTTTTTTTATAAGTCTAATCGCGAAGAACCTAAAAAAACTAAAAGCTAGTTAGGATTATTTTCGGTTTTTGAGGGTTGTAGACATAAGTAGCATTACTTTTACGGCTTAATCTCTCCTTTATTATTGTCCTTATATCATGTAATGTTGTATGCGTCAAATACTTTAAAGTGTTCGTGGTCGCAGACGATTGATTTAATTATAAAAGCTATTTTTTATTGATCAGTTTACATAATTATGTACTCAGTTTTGTATAACTCCCAATGTTGATATTTTAAAACGTTCCGATCATATATTTTCTGAAGACAACGTCACACTTTTCACGAAGAACTGAAGATGCTCCTAAACTACAAAATTGTATTATTGAATTCCTAGTTAATGAAATTCCGAAATGACATAGAAAGAAAATTTTACATATTATAATAAGTTGATAAATAATCACTAATCAAACAATAGAACAATTAAATCCCGCAGTGAACTGCACTAGACAAACCGAATTAGCGCCGGACTGGTCACCCCATCTATACTGAGCTAAATGCTAACCCGATCAGGCATAATTTGTGACCAATTAGAATAATGGTCCACGCACGGTGATGTATGCACGACGTTCTAGGAACAGAGAACTGAATGGTGTTCATAGAAATTTTTTGAGCATTATATTTTTTTAAAATATTGAATTCATCGGGAGATAATGCTAACCACGGAATAGATAAATAAGGTCTATTCCGTGATGCTAACAGTGACAAGAGACATTGTCATCGGCAATTAGTCACAAATAGTTGCTCGCTCTCAAATAGTACGCATTTGAAGAAAGTCTTCTTTTATGAAAGTAAAAATATGATTATTGAATATAATCAAAGATTTCCAACCAAACGGTTCTATTGTTCTATTTGAGCTTGTAGAGAGCTTGAGATTATATTATCATTATAGAGCTTCTTGCCCTAATTAAACTGAACTTCATGAAATTGAATTTAATTTGATAACAGGCAAAATGTTGCTGATAGATTGCAACACAAATTGATTTTTTTTTCTTTTTTCACCTTGAGAGGCTATTTCAGCTTCGCCCTAACATGTAGGTGAGCTCACGGGGCTCAAACCGGAGTGTTCCTAACACTGGCCCTAGTAGGAGCAGTGCTTCGCAGAATCTACCACCGGATCGGAAACGCGACCCACTGAGAAGATCCGGCGAGAAACTCAGTGGGCTGTGTCTATGGGTTAGTTCGCTCGTCGAGCCCTTCGTGACCATTTGAGAACAAAATAATTATTTTTAAACTATTGATTTTAAAGTAATTTACAATCGGTAAGGATACTCATTGTATTTCTGAAACCAGTAATAAATGTCCGGTGAAGCGACAGGATGTCAATGTCACAAGTCACACTATTGCGGGCCCGAGATTTGTTTTGTCGGAAAATTAAATTTTATATCTGAAGCAGAATTTTTTTTAGCCTTTTAAATGAATAAGTATTTTGGAAAAAAATACATTTTTAGGTCAATTTAACTATTACAAAAAGAATAAAGGAGCAATCTGGATGTACGGTGGTCAACTTAGAACCCAAGGGCGGAATTATTGTAGCAATTTTTTTAAAGATTTAAAGTGTATTAATACTTAGAGAACTTAGGACGTAACTAAATTATATTTTTAGCTTTTAGGAAGCCCTGATAAGCAAGAAATCCAAGCTATTTCAGCTATTAAATATTTATACACAGCAGCATTTATCTTGAAAGCAGTTTTAGCAACTATTATTTTATTTGTGTAATTACATATAAGTAGTAGGCAAATATATATTGTATTTAAGTAAGTAAATATTACTAGTAATGTGCTTTGTTTCGCATGCAAAAAAAATCCTTATAATAATATATTATTTTTCCCTAAACAATATTATTATATGAGGCTTTAATATTGATTTTCATGCTTCTTCCCTCAAAAGTGACAAACTTGCCAGATAAATTTTCGATTCCAAACTTACACTCTAAGCTCAGTTTTATTCTGACCAGAAGTTAATATATAAATGACAATGAGAAATGAATTTTACCATCAATTCCTTTATTTACCCTTGGGGTGTTTTTATCCACACCTTTTTCGTGAAAATCCTTCTTCGTGGATATCTGTAACACAAACGGTATCAACATTTAAGATTTAAATTCATAGCCCCGCAATTTGGACTCTAAGTTGATCAATCAACTAAATAATCAAGATAAGTGTTAATACACAAAATAAAACAAAAGGATACTATAGAAAATGACTCAATGACCACTTTTTTAAAGGACATGCAAATACAACTAATAGAAATAAACATAGAACATTTGTCTAAGCTTTAGGGAAAGGTGATAGAAAGAGTCAGTGTGATGATTACGTCATTACTTAAGCCGTTACGTTACTTACGCACTTACGTGATTACTTAAGTAGAATCCTGCGATAAAATATTTAACAATATAATATTGAAATGTTGAATATACATAATCTCTATGGAAGCAGAAAAACAAATTGCTTTAATTAGTATAATCTCTATTTTTGTTAATTGGAAATCATGTTACCTACTATTCATTGCGTATGTACACCAAAACAAAACTATACTGGTGCTGTTGTACTTAGTAACTGACATGACAATTAAGTGAGGCGTGTCTTTAGTCTCGGAGGGACAATAAACGCAATTAGCACACTATTGTACACACGGCTTGCGTATATGTGTATTGTATGAATACACTTATATTATGTATAGCTTCATAGCAAGCAAGTTCGAGTTGAAAGTGAGTCTAAGAATTAGACTGAACTCTGAACATTATTTGGTTCAAAATCATATTTAATTTACTATAAATTTGGTTACAATGAAAACACTTTTTCCCTTACACAATGAAACATTGTATATTACTGCAGTGTACGGTAGTTTATAAATGATTGTTATATTATGTTTAATTATGAAACTAATTGCTAGTTATTACCTCCATGCTAAGTTCGATAGAATTTCGTACTTATTTTATAAGAAAATTCGCCACTGCCAATCTTATGGAACATGTTCCCTGCACAATTGTCCAACCTATAACAGCATTTAGACCAAGTCATACTCTTTAAAAGAGTGCACAAAAAAGGCGTGGACTTAGATGTAGTGAAAGAGGTTTACGACCCAATGAAATAAAATATAATACGCGACATGGTGATGCGCTCTATTTTATAATTTATGGAATAAATCTTATGCTTTCCTACAGGATTCATTTTTCTTTCTTTACTATTTTGATGACGTTCAATATGGACAGCCAAATCTTTTTAAGACTCAAATAGAAGACTGTTCCCCACTCATCATTACATTCATTATCGGCCTAGTATACGAACATTTAAATTAGATTTCGCTCCATACATTATTTGTTTAAAGTTATTACAGCAATTCAAATCACCCGCTGCATTTCAACTTCAAAGAAATATCTAACAAAGATGAAGATTAAAATGAGAATACACAAATAATTGTTGTTTTTTTTTAATAGTTTATTATTATTATTATTTTTATTGCCCTTGTAGGCAGACAAGCATACGGCCCAACCGATGCTGAGTGGTTAACGTCGCTCATGGACATCAGTAATGCCAGAGGCAGAGCCAATCCACTGCCTACGATATTTATATTTATTATAACAGTTGGCTATTCTGTGTCTAAATCTAAAGAAAAATATTATGTTAGTTGCATTTCACAGAATATATCCATTCTTGTTTTATACACGCTAAAAATTAAAGATCTATTACAAATTTATTATTTATATACAATTTATACAAGTTTCATTTTAATTATTATTTTAACAAACTTAGTAAACTCTATTATAAATTGCTGTTGACTTCCATGACGAGAAAAACACACGTGTCTTTCTCCTTCCTGTAAATGTTCTCATTAAAATTCGTTGAAACGTAATTACCGACGTTGAACCATCGGTGCGACCCTCATCAGCCTTCACTTAATTTATACTCACATTTGTTTAACCAAAAAACGTTTGGATTCACAAGATTTACTGCCCCTGTCTCGACTTTTTCAGGTAAATTACCCTACTTGATCCATTCGGTACACAACTTGTTAAACGATAAATTAATCTGTATCCAAACACGCTAGATGAATCAAAATTTAGTTATGTCAAAGCATTCAAGTTAAAACAATGGCTAGATATTGGTCATACATTACAATTTTGTAAATATAGATAGCTCAGTAATTTATCAAAATTTAAAATTAGATTGTTCAAATCAAATTGGTGCCAAGAAAGCGTTTTTTTTTTCCTTTACCATAAAATGAATCTGGAATGATCCATACCTCTTGTTACAACTATGACCAGACAATATTCCACTGATAATGAGCCAATAAATAAGGCACGATAAAGTTGCGTTCATCCCGCGTTATTATTTACGCGCACAATATGCGACAAACGGAACGCTTTGTCGGGTATTTGTTCGCCATATTTATGAGCGTAATTGTACTTCATTTGCGAAATAATAGATATGGCATAAAAAAATTTTTTCGCAGATGTGAACGACCACTTTTGATGTTAATTAGTAAACGCATCCCGCAGAGGATTAGTAGTCTATCTATATGTGTAACGATTGAAATTTACCGGTACAAAATGCGTAAATGGGTTAAGCTCGCTAATCCACATATTATTTAAAAGTTTATTAAGTTTTCATTGTTTTTGTCACAATAAAGTTTAAATAATAAATATTACAAAAAATATAAGCCGTGTCCAACTTTTGTTTTTAAGTACAATGTGAGCTGGAAGCACTGAATATTGCACAAAATTTATGTACGAGTAATTAAGCGAGTCCTGTTAATTGTGACCCGCAATACATTGGCTCACTATTCATACAATTCAAAATTTACTATAAACGCATTGATCTCTATAACAGAGCGTTTGTAGTCGTACATATTATGTATACAAAGAATAAAAACTTTGAAATGTTTACAAATAATAATAACTTTGAAATTTTTTACTGGTGATAGGACCTCTCGTGAGTCCGCACGGGTAGGTACCACCACCCTGCCTATTTCTGCCGTAAAGTAGTGATGTGTTTCGGTTTGAAGGGTGGGGCAGCCGTTGTAACTATACTTGAAATTTTGGAACTTATATCTCAAGGTGGGTGGCGCATTTACGTCGTAGATATCTATGGGCTCAAGTAACCACTTAATACCAAGTGAGCTGTGAGCTCGTCCACCCATCAAAGCAATAAAAAAAAAGTATTTTTTTGGAGTGATGCCTGGATGACCCAGGGGCCATTTCAGTTTCACTAAAACAGTGGGCGAGTTAAGTGACTCAACCAGTCGTAGTCGAGGTAGTAAATAATACGAAATTTGATTCTGTTCACGTCTGTGTCACTATACCAAAATAATGTACTGTCTGCGCAACATCAAAACAAAACTCCCTTACTTATTTATTTTACGTTGACCAGCCATGGTCAATGTAAAATAAATAAAATTAACTGCTTTTTTTAAGAAAGATTTTTTATTACTAACACTTCAAGATTTTGTATTACTAGCACTTCATATGGAATTTAATTCTGAAAGAAATAATTTATTATTACTAATATTATTATTATTATGATCTTAATTCTGTATTTACTGTATCTATATTATTATATATTTAGATACTTTACATAAAAAATTGTAAACAAAATATGTACGCATTCAATATTCATGAGTTAATCAAGTAGGTAATCCCAACCCGCTATGTAACATGAACACAATAATCCATTGAGGATTCATTTAAACTATCCAAAGGTTCAAAATATCGACGATAATGATGCAAAATTGTCGATTGCCGGTTCATTTGCCGATGAAACAGGCAAATTGAAATGCTTTACGCTTCGTTACAAAAGGTCGCATAATAGATTTAAATTTAATATTTCGTAACGAAATTATTTTAGTCTGTTGTTATTTATTATGTTATGGAAATCATATTAAATCATTGTTCCGATCAAATTTCTTGTTTTCCAAATGGTAATTGCATTGGTAACGGCTGCATAAGAATACGTATAAAAGCAATTAAAAACTTACTTTAAGCTTCTAATATTGAGTGTGTGATTTTTTTAATTTATTGATTTGATGGATGGACGAGCTCACAGCCCACCTGGTGTTCAATGGTTACTGAAGCCCATAGACATCTACAACTTAAATGCGTCACCCACCTTGAGACATAAGTTCTAAGGTCTCAATGTAGTTACAACGGCTGCCCCAGCCTTCAAACCGAAAGGAATTACTGCTTAACGGCAGAAATAGGCAGGGCGGTGGTACCTACCCGTGCGTACTCAGAAGACGTCCTACCACCAGTAATTACGCAAATTATAATTTTACGGGTTCGATTTTTATAACACGAGATTATTCCTTCACCATGGAAGTCAATCGAGACCATTTTTGTTAAGTACGTATTTCTTTAGAAAAATTGGTACCTGCCCGTCTGCGGGATCCGAACATCGTTGCATCGCTACACACGAATGCACCGGACGCCTTATCCTTTAGGCCACGACGACTTCAAATTGACATACGGCGTACATTAATAATAATAGTTACATCACTACATCCATTTAGGCATTTTCTTTCATGAAAATTATCGTTGATTGATGATTTTAAACTTCAAATTTTTTATTCATTTACATTTTACATTTAGATTCTGAAACTATTTATTAAAGATTTTTTTATGTGTTTTAGTTGTTAAATTACTGCTGACAAAAGATGATTGCTACCGTACGTAGTTTTAATGTAGTTGCGAATAGTCTGGAGGACATTCTAATATTTGACTGACCGAGTCTTCAGGGACTGACCAGACAGACGGAGATTCGGCTTTGTGGCTTCAAATCCGAGGGAATTAGATTAAACCGTTCTGTGTTATGTGTGCGGAATGAAACTATATTGTGAGACCATATTTATCGCAATTTTGCATTTATTCTTACGCTCTTTCGTAAAATAAAAAAAATAAAAAAAAGTATCAAGCTTGCAGACGCTAAAAATTCAATTTAAACTTTTGCGGTAATATAACAAAGCGCATGTTGATTAAAAGAACACGCAAAATGCATATCCCATTACGGGAAAAGTTTATTGTGATTTTTCGTTTAAACAAAGAAGGGGAAGGTATTTTTTACGCGGCCATGTAATGAATTTCACGACGGCGAGACATCGGTCGTTTTAAATATTAAACAAGAGACGTAGGGCGAAAGAGAATTTTGTACACCTCATTGAATTACATTGCTTCATGCATAATTTTTTGGTTTTTTTTTTGAAGAATTTCTCTTGGCTTCTTCGATATAAAGCAACTATTCGCTATGGATNAAAGAGGGGGAGGTATTTTTTACGCGGCCATGTAATGAATTTCACGACGGCGAGACATCGGTCGTTTTAAATATTAAACAAGAGACGTAGGGCGAAAGAGAATTTTGTACACCTCATTGAATTACATTGCTTCATGCATAATTTTTGTTTTTTTTTTTTTGAAGAATTTCTCTGGGCGTCTTCGATATAAAGCAACTGTGCGCTAAGGATTTATTAATTGTACGATTATCAAAGACGCACTAATTTGTAGAAGCATGGTATTGAATCTCCATTTTCCGATATTTGATTTTAAGAAAACAAATTGATGTTTTTTTTATAGCTTAGATGGATGGACGAGCTCACGGCACACCTGGTGCTAAGTGGTAACCGGAGTACATAGACATATACAACATAAATTTACCCCCACCCACCTTGAAACATGAGTTCTAAGTTCTCATTTTTTACAGTACAACTGGCTGCCCCGCCCTTCAAACCGAAACGCATTATTGCTTCACGGCAGAAATAGGCATTTTTATTTTTATTTTAACCTTAATATCTCGTATTAAACGTAACTTTATAAACACCGGTAGATATTCAAGAATTATGAGATATCTTTACAATAATATAAACAACAGTCTGCCAAATCATTATAATTAATCAATCTCTAAGCTATGATTTAGTGTTGTAAAGTATTAAAAATTTAAAATCATGTTCAAGGACAAAGCATGCGTATGAAAAAAAAATCATTCACATAGTACATGAACACGAGAATTCCACAAACTTTCCGTCCCATATTAGCGAGGCTAACTACAACTAATATAATTTCTTGTCAGATCATATCCTGAGGGAGGCGACGTCGGATCAAAGTTGTCTGTAACACAATTAAGGAGACAGATTAGTTTCGGTCAGAAGTGCCGTATCTGACCGAATGGCGGATTGCTATTAATATTGCGAATTAACTCAACTAATTATGTTTGTGGATTAGTTTAAATGGTTATTACTAGCTACATATTTAATGAACAGACAACGCTTAAAACTTTCGGTAATGATCTGAAAGAAAATGGTGCGCGTGCAATTTGGTGAAGGTACGTGAAAGAAGTAAAACTTCTTTTGTGAGGTGGAGTATTGTGGTTTTCTTCATTTTTAATCCTTAAATCAAATTTCTCATGTAATATGGAATTGTGTGTATGAGAGTAACGATCTCTTCACCATTTATATATATTTTCAATTATATAGTAGTAAAATAAATAATTTATTTTAAGTACTTTATTGTAAGTAAAATATAAGATAGCTAATATGTTACTGCCATCTACAGGAGCAATGTAATTAATAGCAAACAGAATATGTATAAGAGAAATAACATAAATAATACACATAAATTAGTTATAGATAAGCAACTCAAGCACTCAACAAAAATGTTTACGGGCGTCAGCCACTAGATGGCTTCACTTCGATTAGTTTCTCGTTGCTCCTGTAGATGGCACTAACATGCTAACTATCCTATATTTTATTTTTAATAACGGATTTTGTAAATTTTCAGAAACTACAAATGGATAAAATTTAATCAATTTGTCTATAACAAATAAAGGCTTGATGATTTATAATTTTTTGTGTTTAGTTATACAATAATTAAATGCCTTAACTTTAACAACATAGAAGTTTAAGGGCATCCGCTACAAGATGTCGATAGTTTGCATATAAAAAAAAGATTGTCTTAAAGTATTCTGTCTATTTTCACACTCTCACTACTTCTAAATTGTACCTTTTCTTTCTAGCCGTAACGAATCTGCCACGAGTTAAATTTTACTCTCAACGTGCCTAGAGTGCCGTGCCAAAGTTTAACTTTAAGAGTAATCTATATTTTTAATATTTTTGTTTCTGAGGTTTAAATCGTTAACCAAAGTATACAGTGCCATTCTGAATTCGATACAAAGTCAAATCTTATACAGGAAAATCCGATGCTTCAAAACGCGGAATATTCAAAGCAAAGTAAAAAAGAAGAAAAGCGTCGTCAAAATTGGAAACGATTCAGACTAAATAAAGAGGCAGTTTCTATCGAACGCAGTCCCGAACTAACCCTACTGAAATATTAAACAAGTGTGGTTCTCAAACATTTGGTCCCCACGTAATTACGTACGGGCCGATAATGTCGCTCCTTATACGTTCAGGGGACCGCGGACAGTTCAAATAGATATCTGAAGTTGGATATTTAAAATTTGGTATTTCGATTTCTTTGTTTTGATATCCGAGTACGGACATGGCTTATGCAGTTTAGGTTTGATTTATTATTATATTTGTGGACACAGATATATACCAAGATTCCGCTAATTAAGTTCTATAGATAGAGACAGAATTTCAATCAAATGATATCGAATGACCATCTCAACGCAGAGAGGCAAGGAACACTCTGAATAAAGTTATATACCCTAGTATATTTATTTGGTTCTAACATTCTAAAATTCACAGGAATGATTGTACGATTACCTAAATAATGCTCATTACAATATGCAGTTAATAAGTATATTGAATAACCATTCTGAACAAAAAAGTAAGTTTGATGTTCTAAAATATATATAGTGTTTTCGTATAGGTAAAAAAATGTATACAGGAAATTTATATGCATATATGTTAAAGATTTTTCAACGTACAAACCTTAAACGAAGCTATTTCCATACTAGCAAGATATCTCTAGAGATTAACTGCCATACGAGGTAGCCAGTAACTACATGCTTGTTAACTCATCTCATATATTATGAAGCTATGTCAAATGTGGACCGACTGATCTACAGGTTGCTATTAAAAACATTTTTGCTAACTTAGAATAAAAAAAGTTTAGATTCTGAATTCAGGATATACTTTTTTTATTTTTTTAAACAGTTAACTTCACTGATCTATTAACTTTTCTTTTGATTTCATCAATTAATTTAACATATAATGTTATTAAATAGTAATTATTAATTAATTAAGACGACGTCGCCTAAAACGCGTCTTTCGAAACCTCCCGATCCACTGACGGTGCTTTTAGGTACCCCAAGCACCCGTCATCGTTCTCGTAGAACCCGTCGCTTGCTCGAGTCGCTGAAGAAGGGCTCGGCGAGTAAATTAACCCACAGACACAGCCCACTGAGTTTCTCGCCGGACCTTCTCAGTGGGTCGCGTTTCCGATCCGGTGGTAGATTCTGCGAAGCAGGGCTCTTGCTAGGGTTCGTGTTATCAACATCGTCAGGTTTGAGCCCCGTGAGCTCACCTACTAGGTAAGGTTACGCTGATATGGTCTCCCTATGCCTAGACCATCAGCTTAGGTAGGAAAAATAATAACTAATATTATTAATAAGCGTAAGAAAATGTTAGCGATACACGTACATACACTGTCGCTTTAGCAACGATAAACATCACACTAGTCAAATATTGATATCCCCCACAAGTATCAAGGTTGAGAACAACAGTCCCATTAGAAACTAGAAACATTCCCTGAATGATGAAAATTAATCTTCAGTAGTTTTCAAATAATTTTCAATTACAACACCCTCTATATGGTTCGGTTAAACATAGAACCGAAATAAGGCGCACCGGATGTCGGATGTCACGACCTTTAGGGATTTGCTAGAAGCTGACTTATTTAACTTTAACTTAAACTATTTCACCTTCAATATTTGCATAAGCTAAATTATTTAATACTGATTTATGATTTATATCAATAATTATTATGTGCCTTGCACTGTGCTTATTATTATCAAGCGATCTATTTAGCATTTACTAATTGGGAAATTACAATACTGTCAGATTTACTTTCTAATATTACATGTATTTATAATAACTTAAGTAATAATTAATTTTTTACTACCAAATTGTGTTTGGCATAAATTAATTAATTTCGTTTTTTCATACATAATACTTTTCCTTCAACATATTTGCTTAGACAAATTGGTAACAATAATGTTTGTCATGATTATTTCAAATATAAAATCAATATAAAAATACATGTAACATCACTAAGGAAAGGTTAAATTAAAAAAAAAACACGTTTAAAAAAACGTCAGCCCTCTTCGGTGACCGAAAAAAAAAAAACTCAATTCTTCGTACCGCGGTTCTCAACAAATACACCTTCGCGGTATTCGTACAAAGGGAAGATGATTTGTCAAAATAAATTAAGCATAAGAAAGTCTGCGGCGAGTCGTCACAACCTTGTCAAATATTTACACCGGGGTTACAGGGAGCGGGACACATCCGATGTTAATCTTAGGAAGCCAGCGTTGGACGGCCCAGGAATCGATGCCATTTTGGACATTTTGTATTTGAAAATGAATTAGACGGAATCAAAGTTGATTTTATTGCTTAAATGGCTTAAGATACGAAATAAAATATTTAAAAAAAATGCTTTCAATATACTAGAAAATTGAAGTTAGTCGATTTTTATGAAATTACAGCGCTTTTTTTACTTATTTTTGTTTTTGTTCGTTTATTAAAACTATTTTTACGGTATAATTTCGCGTTTTTAGTGTCATTATAATTAATACTTCCGATGTTTAAAATGCTTTAGAGTTTTTGTGGTCGCAGACGATTAAGGTATTTTTATCGTGAGGTCTGACCGTTTTTTCGTTTTACCTCCATTATCAGTATCGGTGTTACTATGTAGTTCAAGTTCGGAAACTTCGAAACGTTCGGAAACTAGTTCAAGTTCACCGATTAAAATTCAATACAATCAGTAGATATTACAGTTCAGAAACATAATATCATGATAAGACATAAATTGGAAAAAAAAATTATATTTTTGTACCGCGTAATACGGGCACCGCAAATCTCATGCGATTTGGATGCTTACTATCCATCATCGTCCGCGTCGGCTATAATAATGTAGCCTCATTGGAGTACAATGGAACGGAACTGTGTATTCTAGGAGTAGTTCCCTCTCCCTTCCCTTTCCCCCACTAAATATTTAGCATATATCATTATTGATCTTTTAAAAACTAGCCTACAGAATACTTATTCTGAGTTCTCGATTTGATTGAAGTAAACAAAATACAACTTAATGTATTTTTATTTTATTTATACTTATTAAGACCGAGTTTGTAAAAAAAGTTTAGTAATATGTAAATACCGAAATAAGAATAGATACAAGAATATTCGTAGAGGATCGGCAAGCAAAAATAAATATCTAAAGTCAAATTCCCGCGGGTTTTAAGAAAATTAAGTGCGGATCGTGTCGCGAGATGGCGTTATGAAGTGGATTGGTACGCGTGTACTTAATATTCATTAATTCCGCGTGCGACACGGGCGCAGTCTTCCGCATGGCTGAAAGAGGGTTATGACTGGAAACACCATTGTTCCGGATTATTTTAAAATTGGAGTAATTACAAATCTTATTTTATTATATGGATAGATATATGTTTGGCACGAAAAATAATGTGTTATGTTTAATTAAAAAAATAATGTTATAGAATACATTTCAATTTCTCTATTATTGAAATAATCGGGTAAAGTATACCGAATAAAATCCTTTGCGCTAAGGTTTTGAAGAGACGATAACAGATACCCGGAACAAGAAATTAAAAGTTGAGTAGCATCGGTGCCCTCATGGGAAATTCGACCAATCACGGCCGTCGGAATTGCTCATTGCTCCACTACGTGGCCACACTAAGACACCGCAATATATATAACAACATTTGTTTTCCACATTTGTCCTAAATTAAATAGTTATTAAAGACATACAAGCAAAACAGTCGTTTATAAATTAATGTCAAAACGGTTCCAGCATGTGTATTTTGGTTGAATAGAACAAAAGTACTTCTTTTCGTAACGCCAATAAACACATGATAAACAGTACATGTAGTTACGAATTTCAAAACTAACACAAAATATATACGATTTTTATAATGATTATCGAGATAGGCACTGCGGTAAAGAAACTTTACGATAATGAACGATGGTCATCAAGTAATTTAAACTGATTTTATTATTATAAAATATACTACAAAAATAGAAAAATAATTATTAATTGAAATAAAAAAAGTCTCGTAGTGTAAACGTTATATCTGTAACACGATTTATCTCACACACTTTCCTCAATTTCGCTCAGCGGTTATGACGTGCGTCTACAGTTACAAAATTATCTTTAGATTCTTGTCACCTTTGAGCCTATGCCTTTAAGGATAATAATCGTACAGCACTAGATCAAGATAACTTTGGTGACCAATGTGCTCATTTGACCAAGAAATGTGGGGTTCGTATTTTTATTTATTAAATCTTGGCAACACAACCTTCGCTGCTTAAGAATGCAAAGAAATCAAGTATCTTCATTTTTTTTAATCTACATTTATCTAGTGAAATTTATGTTAATAAATCTGTTTCATAAATTTCATATACGAACCGAGACAAAAAATGATTAAACCTTTCGATTGACAATGACGTATAGATCTTATCCTACATTCAATGGCCAATTTGTGCATCGACACAATTTTTTTTTTATTGCCATGATATGTGTACGAGCTCACAGCCCACCTGGTGTTAAGTGGTTACTGGAGCCCATAGACATCTACAACGTAAATGAGCCACACACCTTGAGATATAGTTCTAAGGTCTCAGTATAGTCACAACGGCTACCCCACCCTTCAAACCGAAACGCATTACTGCTTCACGGCAGAAATAGGCGGGGCGGTGGTACCTACCCGTGCGGACTCACAAGAGGTCCTACCACCAGTAATTACGCAAATTATAATTTTGCGGTTTTGATTTTTATTGCACGATGTTATTCCTTCACCGTGGAAGTCAATCGTGAACATTTGTTAAGTACGTATTTCATTAGAAAAATTGGTACCCGCCTGCGGGATTCGAACACCGGTGCATCGCTCGATACGAATGCATCGGACGTCTTATCCGATATTATATTATATGACAATTAAAAAAAAAACAATTTTAATTATTAGGTAAAGTTGATTAACGATTAGTTTTTGAATCGCTTGAGTCCAACAAATCCTACTATTCCATGATATATATAAATAATACATATGTAAACGGACACGCCACTAAAGAATTCATATTTTCTGGTCCATTGCTGTTACTACGGATACAAATGTTTTTATAACAGCAAAGTTACCTTTTTTTCATAAACCATCTAACAATCCATTACAATAATCATCTCTCTAAATACGAGAAGTCAAAACATCTATAATGGCTGACTCCCAGAGGGCACGAAGCAAATGCCGAAAAAACATTCATAAAAGCTTTGAAAAATTCGTATTCATTCGGTTTTCTTTGTCAGCTCCCTTTAGTTGTAAATGCGGAAGAAATTCAAAGATAAACAGGCGGTATTGTAATGAGATGAAACGATTTGGGCATGCCAACGGAGCATTGAGAGGTGGCGATAGAAAATGTAAGAAAACAAGGAAAAATTTGTCTACATGAATGTAACGTGTAATTTGATATTGTGTTTAGACATTAATTAGTTATCGATCGACTTGGCCGTGGAGATAGCCGATTTTTAAATAGATATGCAATTTAAACTACATAAAATTGCAACATAATAATATGTTAAAGTTAAGCTGCTAAAGTCTCATTTCTAAATTGTAGACCAAACTTTCAGCGCAATATTGGATCAACTAAACAATAAACAAAAACATATCCGTCAATGTTTTAAATGCACAATCCGTCGATTATAGGCGAACATTAGACAAGGTATAACGCTTCAGCATAGCCATAAAGAAAAATAAAGGTTCGAATCTTTCGCAAAAAATTCGAATCCCATGCGATTTGCACGTCAGTATGGGAACGCGACTGTATTTCTGATTGATTATGCATTCCCGTCACGGTTGACGTGCGGTGCGAGAAACAATATAATACGGGATATTTTATGTTTTGACTGATATTTTATATTAGGTTTTGTCTAATTACGATTTTTGTCGTACTGTTTTTACTTTTATGGTATTTTTATTTTATTGTTTTACCAACGGATATATTTGCATATGGTCTACTTGTTTTTTTTCCCCTGCCTGTACTGATATCCTGGAGAGGCTATTTCAGCTTGACCTTGACGTGTAGGTGAACTCACGGGGCTCAAACCGGGAGTGTTGCTAACACTGGCCCTAGCAAGAGCAGTGCTTTGCAGAATCTACTACCGGATCGGAAACGCGACCCACTGAGAAGATCCGGCGAGAAACTCAGTGGGCAGGTCTACGTGTATCAAGTTATGTGACTATAGCTTGGATTTTTAGGCAGATAATAACAGATTTTAAGTTAATACGAACCTAGTAAGTGTTTGTGAACGACATCCGCGATGCAGGAATATCATTGTGTCATAAAAGTCGAAAATATTTATAACCAAACTTACCGTAAGACCTATTTTCAACCGGCATTCAATCGAAATGAGTGATTTTTTATTTAAGTAGCCCTTTACATGCACTTTGTCTTGTCTATTTCTGCAACAAAACACGCGTGGCGGCTTGTATAGGTAGTCGTTACCAAAATACAACAGACTTCGATCTAAATCATTAAATTTTGTGATGGAATTCTGTTATATTACCTATGGGTTCCTAAAATTTTAATACACCAGTATCACAGTAGCTATACTGTAACTCTAATTATAAATCACACTATCCATAATAGGTCCAGATAAGCAAAACAAGCATTATTATAAATTTAAACTCGGTAACAACAACTGGACTACCACATGTCCGAAACAGATAACAGAAATTAACTCAATTCGAAAATCCACTAAACTCATTAGCCCGGAACCCCTTTCGTAACAAGCTTTTCATCTTGACGGTCACTACAGACCACCCCACGAGATGGTAGCCGCAGATAAGCTCGAAATGTCCTGTGACTTTACTGATAAAATGACCAAATACTCTGTTGGGACTTTGAATACGCCTAAATATTTAATTTTATAGAATATCAGTGTCTATTTAGTATTAGAAAGCTACAACAAAAGCATCTGAAAATTGGAGATATGTACGAGATAAACATGTAATGGCGTCAAACTTTTACTCAAACCTCAGATTTTTGTCTATGTTTGTTTGTATTAATTAAACTTAAAATTATTGAATTGATTATAATGACACTTCTTGTTTTATTCTTTAAATCCTCGGATCAGACTTGTAACCTTTTTCTGGCCACCGAGAAAATGTGATTAACCCAACTGAGCTTGAGGAATTAATTAACTTTACCCCCAGGTTGAAACTATGAGTATTTTCCAAACAACAACAATAATTGGTTAATAATATAAAATAAATAATAGAAAAAAATACCATCTAAAACTTACATCACTTCATTGCTACTTCGTCCTGTATCACGACTTACCGTAGAGGTATTCTTTTAGCGTTCGGACTTTAGTAGATATTTTTGTTTTGGCACTACAATTACTTGAACTATGACGTCCAGTAAAAGCCAAACAAGGATATTTCTGTTTCGAGGTCGACTCGTTAATCAAATGGTTAGTCATCTAGATTAGTCAGCTACGGGGTACAAATTTGATGCTCAATCGGAAGGATGATTTTTCGTTTTATGGATGTACCTATTCTTGTATTTTATGTGTTTCCGGTATATAATCGGGAATCATCACACCGAGAAAAAACCTAGCTTAGATCTTTTGAATGCGTATTTAAAAATCGACTGTTAAATTAAGAACTACAAAAACACCTCAGCAACGCTTTATCGAAGGAAGATACGTGTTTCATAATTTCTGAATTACATATTGAACGCCGGCAAAGCACGTCTAGTTTCAGAATGAACCCAATGTATCTTATTAGCAATTTTTTATTTTTTTTTTTATTTTGGACGAGCTCACAGCCCAACTGGTGCTAAGTGGTTACTGGAACCAATAGACATCCACTACATAAATGCACCACCCACCTTGAGATATAAGTTCTAAGGTCTCAAGCATAGTTACAACGGCTGCCCCACCCTTCAAACCGAAACGCATTACTGCTTCACGGTAGAAATAGGCAAGGTGATGGCACCCACCCGCGCGGACTCACAAGAGGTCCTACCACCAGTAATTACGCAAATTATAATTTTGCAGGTTTAATTTTTTATTACACGATGTTATACCTTCACCGTGGAACTCAATCGTGAACATTAATCGAGTGCGTATTTCATTAGAAAAATTGGTACCCGCCTGCGGGATTCGAACACCGGTGCATCGCTCAACACGAATGCGCCGGGCGTCTTATCCGTTAGGCCACGACGAGTTCTAGACTTCTATTTACTTGCGCGCGTAAAGTAAAAAGATAAGTAAGTAATACCTTTCTTTTAGATAACATACACTGCATGGATATCTATTTAAAAAAAAAACATATCATTCAAAAGTAAAAAACAACAGACGTCTCTATCTATTGTACGACGTCAAACAATAAATTTCTAAAACCAATAAAGATTTATATCTATCCAAACCAAACAGCCAATTAAAACTCGAAGTACATGCGACAAATGTTTGCCTCGTTTGCAATATTTTTAATTGGGACAGACCCTATGCTGTCAAGCAATAGTTTCGAAAACCAATTTATAACGAACCTTAAATGTGAACGTAAATTCTAAATTTTTATTAGAACAGAGTTCAATCTATGATGGTTGCTTATATAGGGTCATTGTTTACACAGCAAAACAAATAATTAAGAATGTTCATTGGTTCTGTCAACACGGGAGCCAACGTGGTGTGATTGCTAGGGTCTGGATTGTTTGATGTATTGTTGAATCGGGCATATTGGTTTCTGTTGATTGATATTTACCATTTTTTAGAAAGGGTTTTCAATTTCTTACCGCGAATTCAACTCGATCAGAGAAAACAAAGAGTACCTAAACAAGTTTTTTTACGAATCAGAATTGAAAAAAAATACTCCGGAACGATGGCTTGTGGTAAGTTGCACTATGGCCCTACACAGGTATTATAGGTACCACAATTTCTGCTGCTAGCCGTCTTCATTCCTGTTTGAACGATTGTTTTGTTAATGCAATTAATACCCCAATCTCATATATGAAAATTGTGGCAAGATTTACGTTGTGATGCTTACTTAAAAAATCACTTAACACAAACTGTTAATTTTGATTTAAAACTAATACTGCTATTTCATCAGAATACCATCTTAAAAAATGTATTTGTATTATTTTGTATTGTATTGTAGTTGTATTATTTTAAATATTTGTATATTGTATATTTGTATTATTTTATATTATTTTGTATTGTATTGTAGTTGTACGTGCATACGGCCCACCTGATGGTAAGTGGTTACCGTCGCTCATGGACGTCAGCAATGCCAGGGGCAGAGCCAAGCCATTGCCTACCGTAAAGTTGTAAGTGTTGTTCCAAACAAAATAAACAGCACAATGCTTGGTGTTCATAATACCTTTAAACAATCAACATTATCACTCACTTCACAATACTCATTGCGAAAAATATTACAGTTCATTTTTAAATAATAATTTATTAATTATTTTAATTTTATTTCATTCTATTTTCATTAGCTGAGAATCCTGCTGATGATTATGTATACATTTAATACCGTAATTCTAAATTAAGTAGGTGTGTACTAAATAGGTTCTAAATTAAATAGGTAGGTGATATGTTATTTTTGTTGCAGAATCTTAGGAGCACTGTATTTTGAAGTTGTTGAAATTCTCATGAGTAGTAACAATATCAATCGCTAAGTTTATTATGTTTTTGGTAATAATATATAGTAAAAATTTTATTATAAATGATGCCTTTCCATCAGTCTAATAGCAACTAGGAAACTTTTTAAAACTCTTGAAACGCTTTGAGATTTAAAAATCAAGTTGGTCAGTATTTAATCCAGAAATAAACGCTACGAATCTTATCAAGAAAAAGCTAATCGTTCCACAACAAAAGACATCAACTGGCTCGATTTCTTTCAGTGAAGGGATCCTTAAAGGAAACTTATTCACTCTTATTAGTCGGGAGCTTGTTTGTTTTGGTCGGCCCGGGACATTCGGATTCCCGGGTCATTATCCGGGAGCGGGACACGTGATGCGTGAAATTATTTTGTACTTTACACAATTCCGGGGCTTGCGCGTACGCGCTTTGAGGGGTCACATTGGAGTAGGGTGGATAGTTTACGATTTAAAATACTAATGGACATTTTAATAATCTTCGTCCATGTCTAGGCCTTTTCCAACACGTAATATTGGGGTACGATTTATATCCGTAGTCGGTTCTAAAGCATGCATGTCATGCCCACTTGCCGATTGCCGATGACTTTGGTTCTCTGTCGAAAAACCTCATTCCTGATTTTAACGTCCAGAGAAGCTCCGAACATGGTTCTGTCCATAGCTCACGGAACGACCTTGAACTGACGGACTCGCCGTACTGTGATTTTCCACGTCTTGCTTTCGTAAGTATTTAGTACATACACATATCCATGTAGTAGTATGACCAGAGAGTATGATACACACGAGTCATT
The DNA here is from genome assembly GCF_003987935.1 of Bombyx mandarina. The sequence goes on from NW_021011603.1 coordinate 363,467, forward strand.
TCAAATTACTAGGGCTACTCCCAATAGTATTCTCAATTTAATTTGGAAACAGTTTAATTAAAACATCTAACTAATATTAAAAAAAATAATCTAATATTAAAAAAAAAAGACATGCCCGCTGAGTTTCTTGCCAATTCTTTTAAGGACGGAGGCTAGTTCTTGTGAATTGGCGGTAGTTCTTTTGACGTTCAAAAAGTATGTACTTTCATTTATGTTGAATATTTTTTTTTTGATTTGATTTGATTTGATTTGATTTGAACAAATTAGATCACTTTTATGTAAATTAACGATTTTAACCTAGCAGTAATGAAAATATTTACATAAATCTACTTCCATGCATACACATATAAATTTAATATATAATATATAGACTGAGCATTGAATTCACTCATTCTAAATTGAGTATTATGCTTTTATAAATTAAACATATCCATATTTCGTCTATCATCAACCTTGCTCACAGGGTCGTTACTTCGAACCCCGCTCGATTACGATGAACGAAATGAAGTTGTAATGTAATACATCTGCTACATTGCTTTGTGTGACACAATAGCAATACGAATACAATTTACAATTGCATAATAAGATTGTGTTTATAGTTACGCCATTGAGAACGTTCGCCAGCAAATGATCCGGAAAGGAAACGAATTAGATAAAGTTTAGAGGTTCAAAAAACTGAATTCGAAAAGTGTAAATCATTTCAAACAACTCGTTTGGGGTTTTTGTTGGAATCTAATGAGTTTATTGATAGATATTGATTACTAATAGGTCTGCGTGAATTGACACATTTCTGAATTGTGATTAAAATGATATTGTGACTTAGATGCGTGTTTCAATCGCTAAACTGTTTAAAAAACAAGACTGTTGTCAGTAATCTCACTAAAGTAAACATTTTTTTAGTGCTATATTGAAACTGTTTCACGAAGTTTCCTTCAGATAATATTTCTTCACGAGATACCTGTCGCATCTCGTTTATCGCGTCTAATAAATTTAATCACGGCGCTGTGATGTGAAATGTGTTGAGAAGAATCCTTTATATTGAGCTTACAAAATTTATTAGAAGGAGTATATTTGATAGATTATTTCAAGAGTTTTTTTTTGTTTTTCTTTTCTTCTTTAATTTGGCCACGACACTTTGTAATTATTTATTATATAACACAAACAACTTATTGTTTCAATGGCTATTAAGTATTCTAGGGATTTGTCTTCGTTATAATAATTAAAAATGGAATTAGATTAACATAACTATTGTACTATACCTAACTTAAATTATGTGTTACTGAATTGTTTATTTCCGTAAATGTAATACTGATTAGCGACGAGTATAACTAATTAGAAAAAGATACTCACTTTTTACACGCACACACACAGACTTTTTACGCGTTTAACACAATAATAAAATTGTTCCTAAGCTGCACACAGATTTGAAGGCAGCATTCAAAATCCCTGAACAGTAATATGCGTACAATGATTACCACATTTGCACACCGTTCGCTTTATAAACACGCAATCTTCAAGGGGAAAATAAATCTGATAAGTGCGTTTGTTTATTTGAAAGAATTTCAATTTAAGAACGTGTCGGCTTCCGCCTCACCTGTCGCGGATCGTTACATGAGGCGGGATATTAATGATTTTCACGAGATTTCAACGTAGACTTCCACCTTATTCGCTTTCCCCGTGATTTAGTGAGCTGAGAATGTACTTATATCTTAATACTTTACAAAATTATGGTAACGGAGTTTTGTTATAATTGAGAACTATAAATACTAGTAATTGTATAATGTAAAAAACAATATTAAAACTTTTTATTTTTATTTTTATTGCTTAGATTGGTGGACGAGCTCACAACCCACCTGGTGTTACGTGGTTACTGGAGCCCATAGACATCCACAATGTAAATGCGCCACCCACCTTGAGATATAAGTTCTAAGGTCTCAGTATAGTTACAACGGCTGCCCCACCCTTCAAACCGAAACTTATTACTGCTTCACGGCAGAAATAGGCAGGGTGGTGGTACCCACCCGCGCGGACTCACAAGAGGTCCTACCACCAGTAATTACGCAAATTATAATTTTGCGGGTTTCATTTTTATTACACGATGTTATTCCTTCACCGTGGAAGTCAATCGTGAACATTTATTGAGTACGTATTTCATTAGAAAAATTGGTACCCGCCTGAGATTCGAACATCGGTGCATCGCTCAACACGAATGCACCGGACGTCTTATCCGTTAGGCCACGACGCCTTCAAAACGACTTCGACTTCTTTTTTCTGCTTATAATATATTCTATTTACCATATTCTACATATTACTCTTATATGCAGTTAAGATGGAAATGTGTGCTGAATTGAAATAATTTTACATCAAATAAATATTTAGAGTAATTATTTAAAAGAAAAAAATACAAATATAGTTAGGTACATATAATTATGTATGTGCTTATAAAGCAGTAACTGTGTGTGTAAACTAATAAAAAAGAAAATTGTTTTTTAAATATTTTCAGATAAATACTCTTTGTGACTTATGTATCAATAATCTGTGATATAAAATAAATAATATTGATAAAAATTAAAACATAATGTCGATAAATTTCAACGACAACTCAATCCGCTCCATAATTTTATCGAATTCATTGAAACATTATACCACATGTGGTTTTAATACGCATTCGATAACATTTATACGGAAATAATTTCTTTATATTTCATGACAGTAAAAACGCGTGATTAAACAATAAAATTAGTTTTAATTAATTCTACAACTTGTGAAAACTGAAAATACTATATCTGTAATACTAAACAATATTATATAAATAATAAAATATTGACTATCTAATGTTTAACTTAAAAGTAATATCTTCTGAATATAATATGATTATTATCCTAGTGCCTAGCTTTTCTTTTCTCTTCAACTTTTCTCCGTTTCTTGTTAATATTATAATATACTTTATACTACAAAACGTTATAAGTGTTTATAAAATGGTGTTATGGACTTATTTGTTTCTGAGTGCAAATTTCCCGTTAGTGTAGTAGTAAATAACAAACCACATACATACATCTTCACGTATCTTCACACATACATCACGAATTTTCATCTAAACATAACAGCCACAAAAAACATTTTGCCGAATATCTTCATTTCATAAACCTAACAATAGGATAATTGAAATTGAATTTATTGCTTGTCAAATTTTCGCACTTGTTACTCGGCATTGTGGTGGTAGCATTCGTGGTAATTGCAGTGACACATGGTCTTATGGCGAAAGGGGTGACGGCAGTACAATAGGTGACAGAAAAAATTATGCTCAGTCTTGTAATGAGGCATTCAAAGGGTTGTTTTTATGTTTTCTACGTAAAACTCGATTACAATTTATTTTATTACGTTACACAAACAAACTGCGAACAACAAACAGTATTGGGATCGATTTCAAATACTGACGAAATCGGCTGTGGCCGATATAAAACTCTGGACATTCTACTTCTATAGAAGAAGAAGATATCAGTTCTAAGGTCTCAAGTATAGTTATAACGGCTGCCCCACCCTTTAAACCGAAACGCACCACTGCTTCACGACAGTTATAGGTAGGGCGGTGGTACCTACCCGTGCGGACTCACAAGAGGTTCTACCACCAGTAAATCACAAGAGGTCCTACCACCGGTAAGAGAAGGAAATAGTATTATTATTGTTGTAGTATTGTTGTACAAATAGTAACAATAGTACAAATAGCAGCCAGCACTGAATCTCCTGCTTAATAACTGAACAGTTTAGTCTCGGGTTAGATCCTCTAATACAAAATGATGGAGTCACAAGATGTGAGATGGTTAATGCAGTTTTTTTGAGATCACAACGTCAATACCTACTTTAGTAAACATACTAATACTAAAACCTAATAAATAATAAGCCTCCTTTGAGACGTGAGGTTAGAGTAATAATTTTAATAACGGGTTTGCTTTAAACATCTTAACAATAACTAGGTGTTCGCCCAATGATCGAAATTCGACCACAATTCGGCAGTAGGTATAGCAGTAGGTATTTTTATGTATTAGATGCATCTATTTCTTCGTGATAGTAAAGGTGGAAAAATATTGTGTTAAATATTTAAAAGTACACACATTAGTTTCAATTTTTTTTATTGTTGACACTAAAACTCGTCAATAATTAATCAAACAAATATTAGTGTTATCGAGCAACACTTCCGGCCTCACATAATAAATTATTTACGAACTTAGGAAATATATAGAACTTATTATTCTTATAATATAATTAGTAATTTCATAATCAAGTAAATAGTTCATTCATATTTTCTTTATACTTATAATATTTTATTGGCGCCTTCCGCTTGACAGCTTCCGGCGCAATAAGCCTTAATGTTATTTGTTACNCCTACGGGTGTTTTGTGCTAGTTTGCGAACGAATATCTGTCCTGAGATTTATGTGTGGGTGTTTTTGTTGTGTGCGAAATACTTGTAATCACAGTGTGTGTATGTGTAGAAATTAAAATAGTGGGGATGAAGCGGCGACACTGGTTCTAATACAAAATTAGAGCAAAGGCCTTTCCAACCTTATTTATCTATTCCGTGATGTTACTATACGAAAACTCGAAACGTTTCAATTCTAACGGCCGTCTGGTGTAGTGGTAAGTGACATGGTCACTACACAAGGGGGTCGCGGGTTCGAATCCCACCAAGAGAAGATATTTGTATGATAAATATAAAAATGTCTTTTCCAGGGGGGTTATGGATGTATATTAAATATATGTATGTGTATAATAAAAATATTACATTTATTTCCGTTATCTGGTACCTGTAACACAAGTTCTTTACGAACTTACCACGGGACCAGTTAACGTGGAGTGATTGATAAAAAAAAAAGAAAAAGAAAAATAGATTACAGTTTGTATTTAATTTTATTATATGTTTGAATATCAATGTTTGACCTCTATGCATTTCAGGGAAGGTTTCTGTAGCAGTATCATCAACGTACGATACACAGTACGTGAACAACATCAAACTGTAATGTTGATCAAGACGTATATACACAATTAGCTGTAGTCAAAGTAAAGCGTGACCGTGTTTACTACCATTTGTAGCAACAGTATGATAGTAAAATTTCTTTGTATTGCTCATTATTTCTTGTAAGTGTATAAATAGAAATACAGATATGGCCAGAACGGAATCATTTCCGTTAGTTCAAGAAGACAGGTGGCAATGATGATGAAAGTAGACATGATATAATTGATGATTACAAAATTGTAATTGTAATTAACGAATGTTTTCAAACTAAACGCAATGGACATAATTTAGTCGGCACGCTGTGTCAATGGTCGGTCGCAAGGCGGATATATGATGTTTACCAGCTAGCTACCTTCACTTGAGATTGGGTGTCAACAAAAGATGCAGGTCGATTGCCACACTTAAAAATCCATTAAGCTATCTGTAGGCTTAGTGCGAGTTTCAAAAATCGAATCGAATGACTCGCATCGATTGAAAAGTCAACTCTAGCTTCGTGTATTCACGACAAATGTATGTGGAAATGATACTTTATAGTTTCATTGCAATAAAACGAGATTAGAGGCAGTCAGTTGGCCATTACGCGCACCGAGAAAATAATGTGCCATCATGAGAACCAGCGAATCGTCAGATTCAAGTAAATCTTTGTGCACTTGCAACCGACTCTGCCTTCTAAGCCTTGGTTTTACTCCCACTGCCATCTCCCTAAAAAAAATTGTCTCAGCTATAATCCGTCTTAGACTTGGCCACGTTTGCTCCCCTGTTTTTCTTGCCAAAATTAGGTCCGTGACCATTCTCTTTGTAAGTGTGGATTAGATGAGGGTATCCTGGATCACATTTTCTTCGACTGCCCCAATATCGTATCCCCTCTTTATGATATCCTTCCAATGACATTCCCCGGCCTATTAATATTAATTCTTTATTAACTTTAGTATATTCTAAACATGTAAATATTCTGTGTAAATTTTTATCTGCTAATAATAAAATTATCTTTAAAGTAGTTAGTCTAACATATACTTGTTTGTGCTGCTCTTAAAATCACAGATTCGCGTATGGAAAAATTGACCAAATTTATTTGTATTTAGATTTAGTAATTTTTTTTCCTCTCTAAGCACCTGTCATTTTTGTAAATGCTTTGCCATTGGCAAAATCAATGCCAAAGGCGTTGGAACCAAATCCTTATAAAAAATAAATAAATCTTTGTGCTGTTTTATATTGAATGTGATAATTATTGGGAACAAGACGAATATGTAAGAACCTAAATCTGATGCAAAAATAGTTCCTTTAGGGACTTATATGTCGACAGTTTCAGTTTTGATTCTGTTAAATTTTTGATGAAAATATATCCTCAAAACCTATTTTTACGGTTTAATCTCGTGTTTTCGTGGTGTCGAAAACTGTGAAGTGTCCCAAACGTCGGGACTAAATCACAATAAAAATGCGAGATCTTAACCGATAACCCTAAAAGTAGATGTAATTGTGTCTACCACTCAAGAAAACCGAAGAATTTATTGAAAACGATTTGTTACCTAACGATGTTAATTGTACATGTTCCAGTTGATTACAATAGGGTATCTAAAATTGACGTAAGATTTGAATTTACCGCCATGCTTGCATTAAATTGTTGGTAGCTTTGAAAAAAGAACGATTTAGCAGCTCAGAGTTTAGGGTTAGTAAAAATCATAGATAATATTAAACAACTTAACAACGTGTTCTTATAACTGAACGATATTTCAAAAATAATAAAAGTTTCAGGCAAAATCATCTTAAGGAATGAGCATATTACCTCGAGGGCTTTGTTAATCGCCAAAATAGACGTGTTTGGTATTTGGAGAGCCCATATTATTATACGTTACTAGCAGACTTCGTAGTGCCTCAATTGATAAATAAAAGACATAAACTTTTGTATAAAATAAACTTAAAACAAACAAAAGGAATCCGTCTGACGGGGGACACATCAAAGGAAAAACAAAATTGTTATTTTTATTTAATTCCGAGCATTTTCATATTCATATTCATTTCATATATCTACCTTTTAAACCTTCTCTGGACTTCCACAAATAATTCAAGCCAAAATGAGCCAAATCGATCCAGCCGTCCTCGAGTTTTAGCGAGACTAACGAACAGTAATTCATTTTTATATATATAGATTATTTAGAAGTGCTTTGGCGCATTTGGATAATTAGAACAAAGTGCATGATCGAAGAATTCGACTTCGTTGAATAAGAAGCAAGTCCTGATGTTTCATTATAAAGTTTGCGTCCTTACCAAGATTAGAGGCCACATTAAGTATATGTATATATAGAAAAAAAACAATTACGTGAATACTTCAATCACGCCAAACAAATATATATAACCTCTTATGTCCACACATAAGTACAGACTAGTTTTTATTTTCTTCATTACTACAATTTCTATCTTGTAAACGAGGCGACAAAGCTCAGTTTTGGTTGCATTAGTTGTTTCTTCATCACCATCTCATTAGTCCATATTGCTAATGAATTTGAAAATCGCTGCCGACACTACTTGATAAGCATGTCTTTCGTCTATTACATAATTATGTGATTTGACATTTCAATTGCTTCCCCTTCAAACTCGGTTATTACTTTGGGCATTACATTCGACAGCTTGGAAGGTGTCAATCAAATTTCTACTCTCTTTCCGTTTGGTGAAAGTCTAATAGCTATTTCTTTTATCATATACCTAATTGATTATGCTAACAATAAAAAAAATTTGTATAAGTACTTACTTCCTCAATTGCCTTACTGTATTCATCGCAGTTTCGTAAAAATAGAGAAACAACTTACTGATTTACATTCGTAATGTTATGTTTACTTAATATCGCCTATTTCTTATTAAAATCGGTTAAATAGGCCGGATAATTAGAAAATCGGTCGAACGGACAGTGTATGTACTTTGTTTTTTTTTTCCTACATATGCTAATAGCCTTGAGAGGCTATTTCAGGTTCGCCCTAACATGTAGTGAGTGAGTTCACGGGGCTCAAACCGGAGTGTTGCTAGCACTGGCCCTAACAAGAGCAGTGCTTCGCAGAATCTTGGACCGGATCGGAAACGCGATCCACTGAGAAGATCCGGCGAGAAACTCAGTGGGCTGTGTATGTTAAAACTTTGATATGCACTTGTGTTTTCCATGGAAAATGTTTTCTTGTTTATTTACGAATAAAATAAATCATAATTTTTGTATTTGTTTCATTGCATTCTCTCGGTCTCCGGACAATAACATCTCACAATAAATCAGGGTATCTAGTACTGGTTGTGAGACCACGTGGGGTAGGTACCACCGCCCTGCCTAATTTTCCCGCAAAGCAATAATGCGTTCTGGTTAGAACAATCAATAAGCCGTTGCACTCTCCACCTTCCCTTTGGTTAGAAAACATTTTCAACTTATTTTCTAAATTGACTTTGTCGCTGAACTGTCTCCTTTCACAGTATTTCCTGAGCGCTATAACGCGTCTAATTTCAAACGAAATTAGTGAATGTTTCTGAGCGATATTCAGTGACATTGCATTGGTATCCATGAGCGAGGTCACTCACCTTCAAGTCGGCCGTATGGTCGTTTGCGGCTGAAAGTAATAAAGGTAATAGATACGCTTGTTATTGCCAAAGAAGGTTGTCACACGCTGGTTTTGATGCTGTAAGTGAAACAAAAACATGGAAATATGTTTTGACGATAGTGGAATAAGAGGATAAAGGCTCAGAATTAATTGGGGTCTAAAGGGGGGCAAGGAGTCTGGAGTATCGCTTTAAGCATCGTGAGTGTCCGTAATGTAGGACTGCAAGAGTTGACACCACCATTCTACCTATTTCTGCAGTGGACTGGCCCACATTACAATTAAAACTTTGACTTGAGGTATCAAGGCTTATGATTCCTTCCCGAAAATTTCTCGAAGGTCAAGGGGTATTCTGAAGGGGTTGGGGCTGCGCTACCAGCTCTCTAGCGCGCGGCCGTGGAGTGATCTTAAAGTTATCAAAAGAGCAATCGGTCGGCAATGTATCGCGTCACGACACGGAAGGCAGTGGGTAAGGCGCTACCAACATCTGCAGTCCCAGTTAAATATATATCTGTACTAATATATAAATCTATAGCGGTTTTTACGGATGTTCCGTTATAACTACTGAACGGTGCATCCGATTGACTTGAAACTTGGTATCCATGTAGACAATACATGTGCTTAATGGATAGGCTAATATTTATATGAGTGTTGGACTCCCTACACCAGTTGCGGGGGCGTTAATGATGAGAATCTTTGTAGGGGTGAGAAATAATAATGTTAATTTTAAATGGCCAGCGAAGCGGACGGGTACAGCTAGTTAAACTATAATGTAATGCCATCGACAGGTCTAGTAATAAACGTATCCGGAATGAATAGAAACTGTCGGCGCTTTGTTATTTAAATTAAGTTCTAACGGAAAGCTTATGAAATTAGGGCGATAATAACTGTAACACGTAATTTTAGAATTACATTTGATAAGTTGATAGTTTATTTGCGTTTTGTTTAATGTGGTTATTCTTTTACTGAATGTAATTAAAGACAGGACATGAATTAATGACATGTCCTTCTTCAAACGAGGCTTGTGGAGAGTATAAAGCGGTAAGCAGCGGCTTGGCTCTGCCCTTGGCATTGCTGACGTCCATGAGCGACGGTAACCACTCACCATCAAGTGGGCCGTATGCTCGTCTGCTTATACGGCAACGAAAAAAAAAAGATTATTACCATTTGCGAGGTCAAAGACGACTAAAGTAATATTCGTCAACATTTGAATATCGTGCTAACTAACGTCTAATTTAGTATAAAAAATAATTAATGTTTAAAAAAAAACGTTATTAACATACTAATCTCGATTAGCTTATTAAGTCCGAATAAAAGTCGATTAAGGTTATCGAGTCGGAAAATATTAGTAAGAGTAGTAGTTAACTCTTTTAACCATTGGTTATCGAGTGGTTAACCACTTCAAAACCATACTTGTTCGGTAGCCTTTAAAATTAATATACGTTTAGATATGAGTCGACTATTATCAAAGCCGGCAATGTGACTTTTGGACAATTATTGGTAAATCAGAAAAACGAATTATTGACTTTGTATTCCATTGGCAGTCACAAAACTCTTCTCAACGACATCTTAGATAAATAACAGGTTAAGTATTAACCTTAATTTAATGCAGGTTTTGAACCGTATTCTTTGAAGGAGACGATTATATTCAAATCAATCTGTATTGACATAACAATAATTTTTTTTTGTTTAAATGCACAGATTGCCACCTTTGATAATAGACGACTCATATGTGGCTTAAAGAATTTGGGTTTAAGAATTGCGTGCTAAAACATACTACCTTCATTAAAATTGTGTAACCCGTCGAGTTGTCGACCGAAAACTATGATCAATTGTCCATTTTAGGGCAGTCAAATTTCAAAGTCTTTATCTAGTTAAAAGAACATTCAAACAATATGGGTGACCTAGTTTATTTAATAGACCCTACTGTCATTCAATCACCTCATTTTGTATTGTGTAATCAAACCTTAGTTTTGTCAAAAGTATATTTACTCGGACAGACGGCTCGATACTAAAGTTATATCAAATAATTGTATTTTTTTCCCTTTAAACGTTGGGAGCTCTGGTAGAAAAAACAAATTAAATAATAATAAAATGCACCGGACGTCTTATCCTTTAGGGCACGACGACTTCAAATATTCTTATAATACTTCAATATACTTTTGTGCCTATTTCTGCCATGAAGCAGCAATGCGTTTCGGTTTGAAGGGTGGGGCAGCCGTTGTAACTATACTTGAGACCTTAGAACTTATATCTCAAGGTGGGTGGCGCATTTACGTCGTAGATATCTATGAGCTCCAGTAACAACACCAGGTGGGCTGTGAGCACATCCACCCATCTAAGCAATAAAAAAAAATTGTATGCTTCAATATAATTTAAGTATGTATGTATTTTTTGCAGCGATTTTGATTTGCCACTGATATTTTTAATGTCGACGAGCAAAATGATCATTCAGTCAGTCTGTGTGGACATAAAAGCAATAAGAACCTCTGCCATAAATTATTTAACAAAACACACTTAAAACTATTAAATAAGCTTCTTAATATTCAGGATACCAGTTCGTGTATTCTGAACATAATATGTGTGTTGTAAATTATAATTATCTCCGAATACGAGGCCTAACATCAATAACGTGTGATTAAAATTCTATTCACGTATATTTTATTCTTACGGACGGTTTTTCTTGTTGTGTTTAATGAGTATTGTTGATTTTTGAGTATTGTTGTTGTGACAAGACTGCCTCGCAACCAATACGGTTTTTATCGCCACCGGGGACCATAGACTTCGTAATGACAACGAAATTATATCGAAGTCTCAATTGTATTATAAGTATAACTCTGTCTGTCTGTCTGCTGTCTACCTTTTCAAACAGAAACGTATGATTACTTCGAGACAGAAATAGGCAGCAGCATAGTGGATCAGCTCAAGCGTGCTCAAAATAATGCCCGAAATATTGTTTTCAAAATAATTATAAATCTGGAAATTGGATTTTGTTGTTTTGTTATTCCTTCGACGTGAAAATCGTTGATGAATATGCGTTAAGTGCGTATTTCTTTAGATGAATTAGTACTTGCTTGTGGTATTTGAATACGGCATATGGGCGTGATATGAGTACATTGTTATCCTATAGGGCCCCCATAGACACAGCCCACTGAGTTTCTCGCCGGATCTTCTCAGTGGGTCGCGTTTCCGATCCGGTGGTAGATTCTGCGAAGCACTGCTCTTGCTAGGGTCAGTGTTAGCAACTCTCCGGTTGAGCCCCGCGAGCTCACCTACAAACGTTAGGGCGAAGCTGAAATAGCCTCTCAAGGCTATCAGCATAGGTAGGAATAAAAATAAAAAAAACTATAGGGTTGTGGCGTTTAAGAACGCACATTTATATGATGCGTAAGCTGGAACGCACGAGAGGTGGGAAAAAGAATATAGTCTGTGACACGGGACCTTTTTACCGCCGAAAATTTAAAACGTAAAAATAATTTATAATGTGTTTAATAACTAATGTAATATAATTACTTAGAATTGTTTATGCCGCTACATCTATAAAATTTATATTGTTTCAGCTGTGGTGTTAATTACATAAAACACGACTTTACGGCGAAATAAAGAAGGGACTCTATATGAACTCCCTTAGGGTCTATAGTGTAGGCTACGAAAATTTCTGAAATATTTATTAAGTGTTTGTGTGTATATTATTACGATTACATACACAAATGTGGCAGTAAGCACAAAATGCACGTAAGCGTTCAAAGATATAGTTTTTTTGGTTACATCACATGTCGTTATTGACTGCTAAAAGGTATATTTTATGGACCTATAATGTGTTTAGTTATTCCGGCTATGTTTCAAAAGCTAATTGATATGCTGTCGAAACCAAAAGCTGTTAAGTTCCGTCGGTATTTTTAACTATAGATTTTCGCTTTTGGCAAATTTTGCTTTGCCAAAATAATAAGCGGTTTATAATTATGTGTTTATGCTTGCTTGTTATATTTTCGCAAATTGTCTTCACGGATATGTATTCGAAAAATTCCCGTAGGTAAACTAAGAAAGGCTGTGCTGGCTTTTTTTCCTACATATGCTGATAGCCTTGAGAGGCTATATCAGCTTCTCCTTGACGTGTAGGTGAGCTCACGGGGCTCAAACCGGGTGTGTTGCTAACACTGGCTCTAGCAAGAGCAGTGCTTCGCAAAATCTACTACCGGATCGGAAACGCGACCCACTGAGAAGATCCGTCGAGAAACTCAGTGGGCTGTGTCTATGAGTTAATTCGCTCGTCGAGGCCTCCGTCGCAAGCAACGGGTTCGACGAGGACGGTGACCGGTGCTTGTAGTACCTAAAAGCACCGTTAATGGATCGGGAGGATCCGTAATGACATGTTTAGGGCGACGTCGACTGTTTACCTTTCGGTCTACAGGATCGGGTATGCTGTGCTGGCGATTTTCTTAACAAAACAGCACTAAAAATGTATACTCTACTACCGATCCGTGCGTAGCTGGAATAGCCCCTTAGATTACCAGCGAATAGGTAGGGAAAATATATTATACAATTGTTTATTGTATAGCACGCAATGGAGCACAAATAAAAATCAACGACGCGCGAGTTCAATGGCCTGTAGTGAGCGCGGACGTCGGCTGACAACCATCTTCGCGTTACATTACTTCTTCACGGTATACGAATTAACTGAAATGACAATTCTAGTTTAGTAAACAAGGTACTTAAGTAGGATTTCTTTTTTTGTTAACTGGAAGAAGTTTGTATTAGAATAAACAGTGCATACGGAGATGAACCAACTATGACTTTGTGCATTCAGTTAATTAAAATACGTATAACAAATAAATGAAATTAATAATCTTTGTGGTTTACTTTTTATTAGTAATAATTAGTAAGCACGTTTTTGTTACAGCAATAACAGTTCTCTGTCTGAAAGCATTATTAATATTGTTTTTAAAACAACTTTTTTGATGTTTAGAAATTATTTAAATTTCTATTAGTTTCTTATAGTTAACGGTCACAAACATTCTTCGACAATGATGTTGGATTTATTTAAAAGCGATCGGATCACACGTTAAACTATTCAATTTGCAGTTTAGGTTGTAAACCGTCAAGAGGTCGTTAAAGAAATTGGATGTCCACTAACAACCGGCTATCGTGGGCGTCATTCAGTATAGATGTGAGTCTTATAAGCCATCCTAAATCAAAAACTAAATCGTATCGGTAAGCCCCGACAGACGTAATCGAAAATCTGACAAATCAAAAAAACTTCTAAACTTTATACTGTTATTAATAAGTTGGATGTAAATGTTAAATTGGTAACATTCTTACGCGCTGTCAGAATTGTTACGTAATAGGCGCCGTTAGATGGCGCCACGCCGGACGCGGTGACGAATCTTTTAGATTAACCGTGTTATGCAAATATTTATTAAAATTTTATAGCCAAAGTTTTGGTTGATCACGGTAATAGAATGCACATATTTTTATATTATTTATTTTATATTTATTATTTTTTAAATTATTATCAGCAGTGAATTTGATGCGCACTAATATTTCTGATGCTCTTAGGCGAGAGTGACCCGTTACCATTAGTTAGGCTGTATGCCTGCCTGCCTTTGAACGAAATAAAATGTATCGCGTGACCACTGGTGAGCTTGTTACTGGTTTTTTTTACGGCATTCACATTCTGTGACATTACTAATTATATTTTAAATGTTATGCAGTGACTAGCTGTGCTCATGGCATTGCTGATCCCCCCGAGCGACGGTAAACACTTACCATCAGATGGGCCTTATGCTCGTTTGCCTACACATGCAATAAAAGAAAATACTAAATATACTTCGTAACAATGAGTAAGCTTTGCACTTACAGATGTAAGCTAAAGATAATCAAATCTACAGTACAAACCATTAACATTTTTATTTATTATACGAGTATTACATAATATAAATAGTATTTTTCCATCGTATCGTATGTCGTATCACTCTTGTCAGAGCGGTCGTGGTCGTCATCCAGCATCATTGTTGTGGGCAGATGTTATGCGCCTCACGAGTAATCGCCACTCCTCCCGGTTTTTGGTGAGTCTGGTACACTCATGCAAACAGCCGCCAACTGCCGACTTGATCTGGTCGGTCCATCGCATGGGCACCCTTCCACGCAGTCTGATGCCTTCTACTTTGCCCTGAACGACAAGGTGCTCTATGGAGTCATTTCTTCGCCGGGACACATGTCCAAAAAATAATAGTATGCGTCCAAGCACGAGCGTAAATAATGATTTAAATCAAAACTAGTATTACGGTTTAGTCTTCCATTTGAAAAGGTCATTATAAATTATTTCCAATATTTCGGATACGTTACAATTTTCATAGTCCGTTTAATGTATTATTCGTCAACATTAGAATATTGTGTAGTTGACACATTGTTTAGTACAAAAAGTAAATGATAATAATAAACCTTAACTGAGTTTCCCGCCGGATCTACTCAGTGGGTCGCGCTTCCGATCCGGTGGTAGATTCCGCGAAGCATTGCTCTTGCTAGGGCCAGTGTTAGCAACACTCCCGGCTTGAGCAAAGTGAGCTCACCTACACTTCAAGGAGAAGCTGAAATAGCCTCTCAAGGCTATCAGCATAGCAAATAGTAAATGTTTTATTACTTAATCCGCACTGCCTTTGGTAGAGAATGCCTTAGACATTAAGTTCGGTAATGTAAATTTTACATGAAGTGTAATAAATGTATAATGGTTCACACTGGTGGGTAGGACCTCTTGTGAGTCCGGGCGGGTAGGCACCACCACCCTGCCTATTTCAGCCCTGAAGCAGTAATGCGTTCCGGTTTGAAGGGTAGGGCAGCCGTCGTAACTATACTTGAGACCTTAGAAGTTATATCTCAAGGTGGGTGGCGCATTTACGTTGTAGATGTCTATGGGCTTCTTCCTAGTCGGTATTGCTCATGACAGAGTGGTCGTGGTTATCACTTCAGGGGTTGGTGGCAAGCTTCACAACACGTTACCACACCTCTTTGACGGCCGCCCTCTTCGTGTGTAATGATGATGAGCAATTTACTGCCGCTTTTATCTGGTCAGTCCACTGTATTAAGTACTGTAAGGTATTAAGCGGTAGGCAGCGGCTTGGCTCTGCCCCTGGCATTGCTGACGTCCATGAGCGATGGTAACCACTTACCATCAGGTGAGCCGTATGCTAGTCTGCCTGCTCGAACAATAAAAATGTTTTGTATACGAGTCGCGAAAACTAAAAGAATTGAAAATGTGGTTTATATGTAGTTGTAGGTCTTAGTAGATAGAAAACTGCCGGAAATCATGGTATACATAAAAAGCTCGCAAGCACATTGAACAATGACGTTGATTATTTCAAAAGAAATAACTCGTGCGTATTATTTTAAGCTAACCTTGATTCTCGATAGAAGCCAAGAGTCTCAACTACGAACAATAAATGCTAAGAATACAATAATTTGTTTTTTTTCATTTCATTCATTGGTTTTGTTTTTAAAACAACACTGTTGTTTACTAGTTTTGTAATAGAGTTCAACCTTAAACTCATGGTCGCTGTGTTCACTTCCCTTTGAAGTAAGAAATCAAGTAATTACAACACGATACAATCAAAACAAATCGTTGAAGCTATTATTTAATTGCAAAAGCACGAACGAACACGAACGTTTATTGTTTAAATTATATACACATATGTATGGTTAAAAAAATCTTAATATACCTATATAACTGACTTTAAAAAAAAATCTCCATTCTACTTTATTTTCGTTATGTTGCCTTACAAGTTTTTTCTAAATGTACCTAAATTAGTGGTTCTTTTGTATTTGGAAGCTGGTGCTTCTGATTTGGTCTCATTTAAATTTTATCAAGATCTTGGTTAAATTTTGGTATAGTCTTCGAGTTATCCTTAATAATGCATATTCATATTGACTTCGACCATTTGATGATAATCTCATATTATTTTGTTGAAGGCGGCTGTCATTTAGTTTTCCTTTTTTTTTAATAAAAATAAAAATAATTGAAAACAAATCACGCATGGTGATTCGGGCCCTAATTTAGGGTTCTAGAGACTGATATACATACTTATATACGTTTAAATATATACTATATTTAAAATATAGACAAAAAATGTTTGCCCGATGTGGGAAGTGAACCCACAGCCCTTGGCGCAAGAGTCAGGGGCGCTAACTATTGCACCACCGAGTCAGTGCATTCTAAAAACGAGTTTGAGTTTGTAATAAATATGTCAAATAAAAAATGTAATAAATTTGAATTAAAAATAGTTCAAGAAAAAATGATTTTATTGTAAAAAAGTACCATTTGAAAAAAGTTTCACTCTAAAATCTCAAACGATGAAGGTTCTGTCGATTCGAAGTACTTATTACAATGAAACGGCAATTTCATACTTTAGCCTCTATTATTATAATGAAAGATACGTGAAGAATACTCCTCAAAAAATTATTTTAAATTAAAATATTAACACACAGAAAACGTTTGATGATTAAGATTATTGTCCGATTAGATCGTCAATATTAACATGTCAACACTCAGCAGGGCGACAACAATGTGGCGTGCGGAATGCAGCGTACACCTACGAAGGCTTCCAACAATAAAAATATGCCCCGGGCTTCAAGAAGCGAAGTGAAACTAAGCCAAAACCGGTATCATTTGAACTCTCGGCGAGGTGCTAGGTATTTTAAAAAGCTTGTTTTGCAACTCAACTACATGTTTGCCAACTGTATTTCCTGGGATTTTATGATAAATTTGTAAGCAAGGTCGAAATGCATTTGTCGACGATTTTTTTTTAATTTTTTTTTATTGCTTAGATCGGTGGACGAGCTCACAGCCCATCTGGTGTTAAGTGGTTACCGGAGACCATAGACGTCTACAACGTAAATGTGCCACCCACCTTGAGATATAAGTTCTATGGTCTCAGTATAGTTACAACGGCTGCCCCAGCCTTCAAACCGAAACGCATTACTGCTTCACGGCAGAAATAGGCAGGGCGGTGATACTTACCCGTGCGGACTCACAAGAGGTCCTACCACCAGTAATTACGCAAATTATAATTTTGCGGAATTGATTTTTATTACACGATGTTATTCCTTCGCCGTGGAAGACAATCGTGAACATTTGTTAAGTACGTATTTCATTATATTGTGTTAACTGAAAGCATTTTGTTGGGTCTCATTTCTGCATAGTAATTCAAATTGCGGCGCACTTTCTAGATCTCAGTACTCGTCCAACACGTTTTAATGTTAATATTGTAATTTATTAAACTGTATTATGTAAATGATTTATTTATTCAATAATTATAAACATAGCTTTGTGTAACTACAAGGAACTGACAATCAACTAGCAGAAAGGAACGATATACGAGTAAAAAAATATTGCAAAAGAATATATAATTACTGATGAATTCCTTCCTTATTCCGTAGTGTTTTAAAACAAATATAGCAATACATGTTTACTGTCATTAATATAATTAATAAAATTAAAGAAATAATTAGCTTGAGACTAAGTTAGAGTTGGATTTATATCCAACGGGTCTATAATACAGGCGAAAATCACAGGGTACCTAATTTTGGCGTGGATTGTTTTAGACTAAATTATTTCAAGCGTTGAAAACGTCTTTGAGATTGACAAACCATAGACAAAAGTAGACGAAAGGATTTAAACACAGGATATGAGTACACGTCATATGGGATTTTGTTCCATATTGCACTAGCTTTCGCAAATACTGGTACTTTACTGGTGGTAGGACCTGTTGTGAGTCCACGCGGGTAGGTACCACCGCCCTGCCTATTTCTGCCGTGAAGCAGTAATGCGTTTCGGTTTGAAGGGTGGGGCAGCCGTTGTAACTATACTGAGACCTTACAACTTATATCTCAAGGTGGGTGGCGCATTTACGATGTATGTAGATGTCTATGGGTTCTAGTAACCACTTAACACCAGGTGGGCTGTGAACTCGCCCACCCATCTAAGCAATAAAATAAAAAAGTAAAATAAAAAGTTTATTTATTTATTTATTTTTATTGCTTTGTTGGGTGGACGAGCTCATAGCCTACCTGATGTTAAGTGGTTACTAGAGCCCATAGACATCTACGACGTAAACCCACCTTGAGATATAAGTTCTAAGGTCTCAAGTATAGTTAAAGGAAATAGTGTAATGTTATAAGATATGATAAATCTGAATTTTAGCTTTTCAAGCATGTTTTGGCTCAATCGATCAATGCAGTTCAACTTACACTGGTGCGGTTGAGTAGAAAGTGCAGAGCTTACCATATTCAGTAAGCTGTTGTCGATATAATATAGACTTTCTTGGAATAATCGCTCGCAAAGCTGTTTTCATTCATAAGTCATGTTCATTATCAACCTTTCTAAATTTAAATTTGAACCCGACCATTTTGTCGTTCGTTTTGATATCGAAATTTGAATACGGAATCTATATATTAATACGTGAAGCAAAAACTTTGTATCCCTTTTTACGAGAATTGCGCGGACGGAGGAGTATGAAATTTTCCACACTTATAGAGAATATAGAGAAGAAGTGCGCAATGCTAATATTTTTTTTAAATAATGCATAAAAGGTACATTAAATCAATAAAGAAAACATTACACACACTACATACCACACGCATTGACGCACACACGCACGCATACTATTTATTGTCAAACTTTTATTCTTGACGTCTGTTGTCAAATTGAGATTAAATATTGTTTGT
The DNA here is from genome assembly GCF_003987935.1 of Bombyx mandarina. The sequence goes on from NW_021011603.1 coordinate 382,764, forward strand.
CTTTGTTAATATTTTTTATAGTGCAGTTTTGGCGAAATTTGTGAATATAGAAGTATAAAATACAATTATAATAAAATTTGTGAATATAGAAGTATAAAATACAATTATAATAGTGTACAAACTTACAATTCCAATTAATTATAGTCGAATTTCGACTACTGCGGGACCTCTAGTAGAAGTAAAGATGAAACCCAATACATAATACAGATGGTTTTTATCATAAACATTTAATTACGTGAAAATTATGTTGACAAGTTATTGATTGTCGTCTAAATAATAAATTGTTTCAATTATTTTTTTAATATCTACGAGAACTAAACTTATTACTTAGTTTGTATCTTCCTTCTCCTTACATCAATAATCCTCAAAGCTGAGGGTCGTGGCCTCCTTTAATAAGTTTCTCCTGAATTATCCTGCGCCAGCCCTGCCTATCCTCGGCTCTGCAGAAGGCACCGTGCACTGAAGTATTGAGAGTAGATTTGGTATATGTCGCTCGTTTAACTTCAGTTCTAATATTCTAGTATAAGTGATAAGAAGTGTTTCATAACAGTGAATGATTTGATGAATGAATTAGCCAATGCTGTTTCTATTATATTTTTATAAAACTTTTTTTTTATTGCAACATGTTGCTCGCCTGATGGTGAGTGGTTACCGTCGCCCATGGACTTCAGTAATACCAGGGACAGAGCCAAGCCGCTGCCTGCATAGATAATGTTATTTTATAAATGCAATTATTACTAGTGAAGAATGTGGTTCGGTAAGCACAGTATCACGTTTCCTGTTTATTGTAATCGCCATTATGATATTCGTTGTATCGCCGTTTTTTCCATTGACATTCCTTTGATTATATTATCCAAACGTGTTGGATATCGTCTTTGTAATTATAAAGGGAAGAGAATATCTGTTTGCATCACATCAAATTCCGTAAGAACTAGATTATCTTTAAGAGTAACCTCATTTTGCTGGCTTATGCTGATTACTGGTGGTGGGACCTCTTATGAGTCCGCATGGGTAGGTACCAGCACCCTTCCTAATTCTGCCGTGAAGCAGTAATGCGTTCCGGTTTGAAGGGTAGGACAGTCGTTATGCAATACAATTGAGATTTCGGCCTCATATCGTAATGTATGTGGCCTCGACGTTGAGATGTCTGTGGGCTCTAATAACTATTCAACAATGAAGGCTAATAGCTACTTATAAAAATTGTATATGAAATCAATTTAACTTACACTATAGTGTACATGTATTATAGTTTTAGCACGTCTGATCGGCTCGTGGCCACTAATTACTGCTGCGGTAATAAGAAGCAAGTGTAACGATAAATATCGAACGTCGACTTTTAAAAAGAGACAATAGTCTAAATTCGGCTTCGATTAGTGCTATCTCTATTGCGGTCTATCTGTTAGGACCGAACACTAAAGCACTTGAGCAACACTGACTAACGTCACATAGGTAGTGTGCGACAGAGATAATGCTTTACGAAGCCGAAATAAGCCGATTGTCTCTTTCCAATAGTCGATGTGCAATATTTATCGCCGGGCACTGTAGACCGTTGATATTATGTTTGTTTAAAAAATTTAAAGGGCCTGCTGGTTTTTTATTGCTTCCTGACTATTTGATGTTCAGTAACAATGTTTTATTTATAAATCTAGTGGTAATATACTAATATCTTAATTAATTTATTAAAACGGTAGTCGTATTTGTTGTAGATTACGGAGATGGACCGCGATTTATGATGACTCATCTGTGACGTGTCCCTTTTGAGGACGAGTCATAATTAATATTCTATGATCGAAGCTTGTTAACAGATCAAACTCTTACGAATGATGCTTAGCAAAGCAGAGGTTAGCTGGTGAAGTTGTACTTCTTTAAAGGAGAGTGCGATAAGTGTATACCGTTACCGTTTCTACACAGAAAATACTCAAAAATATATGGTAACAATTAAAATAGTGTAATTATTAAATTATAAAATAATAATAACAATACATGATTATATAGTAAGTTGTAAAATATAAAATAAAGTCTAAATATTACAATGAAAATGATGTCAGTGTTTAATGAGAACTGATTGTATAGGCAGCGGCTTGGCTCTGCCCCTGGCATTGCTGAAGTCCATGGGCGACGGTAACCACTCACCATCAGGTGGGCCGTATGCTCGTCTGCCTACAAAGGCAATAAAAAAAAAACAAGAATTTATACGTAACTGTGCAATAAAATATAGTGTATATTTTTGTAATTAACTAAAGCAAAATGAGGGGTATGTTGGTAATATATTATAGATATTATATAGAAATAAAGATAGATTGCGTAAAATCATTTTAATTTGATAGTAGAAAATAATCCAATAATAATCAAATTCTACGTTTACCATCCCTAATAACACTGAATACATAATCAGAAACTATTTGTGGACTAACTGTCCTAAATCAATTTCTTGAAGTACATACTTACCGACTCGAAATATTTTCAAATGCCCAACATATATAATTATTACGGTCATTGGCGTTTGAGCGAATGAACGTCGTGGCGATTCTGACTAGCGCTTGTTTTCAACGGCTCCCAAGGTCCCGAGTTTCTGTTTTTTTTTTATTGCTTAGATGGGTGGACGAGTTCACAGCCCACCTGGTGGTGTTAAGCGGTTACTGGAGCCCATAGATATCTACAACGTAAATGCGCCACCCACCTTGAGATATAAGTTCTAAGGTCTCAAGTATATTTACAAAGGCTGCCCCACCCTTCAAACCGAAACGCATTACTGCTTCACGGCAGAAATAGGCAGGGTGGTGGAACCTACCCGCGCCGTCTCACAAGACGTCCTACCACCAGAAAAGGCTCGAAATTAAATTTATTTTCAATTTTCATATCACATGGTAATATTTGTAATTGTAAATATTCACTTTGTTGACTTTTATATTATCTTGCCTCTGTTTTTATTGCAATAATTTATTTTCTCGTAGAGTAAACACATTTAATTATAATTTTAATCAAGTTCTTAGCATATAAATTAATCGTTAACAATTTTGTAGAGCGTAATATTTTTATCGCCTGTGTTATTATATACTTACTCAGATTTAATTTGTAACATTGTCACATAAAGAAAACGCGACGTTTTTTAGCACTCTTGTCAAATGCTCCTAATAGATTAGGCATGCAAAGTGAAAGCAGTCATTACGTGTAGATTGAATTTATTCAAATAAAAATAGTAATTTGATTACACACAGTGCGTGTAATGAAAGTTCCGAGTAATGGGCCCTTCCCAGATAATTTTAGTTTTAATAGTTGCTTTGGGTAATAAAGTTGTATTAAATTTATATCATTTTTGGGTGTATTCGGAATGTTTTTGCGTGTCATAATATTTCCCGTTCAAACTTAAAATAAATTATCGTTTTTATAATTTTGTGTTTACATAAATTTATATTTTAAGTTGGCGGGCTGGATTTTGGGAAATGTTTGAAAGAGGAACTGTGAGTTTATAGATTACTAGCGACCCGTCCTCGCTTCGCTTCGGGAACTGTAATTTATTATTGATTTCTCCACTATTTAATGGATGTTATTATACATATAAAACTTCGTCTTCAATCACTCAATCTATTAAAAAAAACCGCATCAAAATCCGTTGCGTAGTTTTAAAGATTTAAGCATACATAAGGACAGACAGATATAGGGACAGAAAAAGCGACTTTGTTTTATACTATGTAGTGAAGTTTATGGTACAACGGCTGCCAGACCCTTCGAATCGAAAAGCATTACTGCTTCACCGCAGAAATAGACAGGGTGATGGTTTCTACTCGTGCGGGCTCACGAGAGACCCTAATACCAATGAGTGTGCCATACTTTAATTCAAATTTTTTTTGTCACTTTAATATCGCACTCTGCAATGCTTTAATATTCCAATTTCAATCTTTTATATAATTTAATAGTTTCTTCGGTTACCATATTCATTTATTTATGTGGAATAGTACGTACTATATCGATAGTGGTTAGACGAAGAGCTGTCGTTAGGATTGAACAAAATCCCGTCATGATACAACTGCGTATTCAATTTACTAATTTTATCAACAAAAATTAGGTTATGTTGATAACAATGACCCGTGACAGCGTCAAGTTTATCTAGTGATTTTTTTAAATTAACATATTTTTTCTTTAACTTAAATAGCCACAAATTATGGCTCGTCGGATGTGAAGGTAGTAGATCCCGAATGCTGTCACTCACTTAGAGATAGGTCGAAATCCCAGTTTCTATGGATTAACCCCCAGTTCAGATCGATAAACCTTCGATTGCTTCGCTGGTGAAACGGGTCGGTAGTACCAACTTGTACAAAATTTATAACCTACCATAGACTAAAAAAATATTAATACTCATTTTTTTTTATGAATGTAACATTTTTAGCATTATATACATATGCATCGATTTTAGTTATTTTGACTTTGGATCTCCGTATTCATTTATTCATCGTTCGTATATACCTCATTACCATATATTTGTTTTAATAAATACATCTGGAACAAAATAGAACTGAAATATTTGTAAGTGAAAATAAACCGGCAAGTACGTGCCCTTGTAGTATACTCTTAGGACCACGCCCAGTAATGAAGTCCCAGAGCTGGGGCAAGTAATCACGGTTAAATTTTAAACTCAATATAAATTCAATAGTCGCTTTTATCGCTTAGCCATTGACAGCATCGTCTCGAAAATATCCGATCTTAAAAACTAACTGTCTAATGTCTTTTTATCGTTGACAGTTCAGTGTCCTTAGTGCGAGTTTTTTAACTTTTCGATGGCGTAAAAGTTAACATAAATTTGTATGGAGTTGGAACAGCGCCCCTACGTTTGCCGTTAGGGGCGCTGCTGCTGATACACTAAGCACACAGATTCTCAATACTGTGCGAATAAAGTTATATGTATAACTTTTTTCTTTTTTTTTTTTTTTTTTTTTTTTTTCGGGCTGGGAGCCGAACCTCCTACGAGGTCCTCCTCGGCCTAGGGGGCCCGCGGGGTATGTGAGACTAGACGATCTGCACGTTTTGGGAGCAGACCGCGGGCCGCAGGAATTTTAGGGCCCTACCGCACTAAACGACTTCCCTGTCCTCTTATACCCGACGTCCGATCTCCGTCCGGGGTTAGAACCCGGTCAGCGTAAGGTTATAAAGACTTGACTGAACTTGAATAATTTCTCATTCTCGCTCACGACTCGGTCGTGCGCGGACGTGCTTTCCGATCCGTGGCCCGCTTGCGAGCTACGTCTCTGAACTCACAGTTGTGCTCGACAGTTTAGTGACCGTGAATACATTCTCGTTTACGACTCGGTTGTTTGTGAACGTGCCTTCCAATCCGTTGGTCGCTTGCGACCTACGCATCGGAATACACATTTGTGCGTGATAGTGTTGTGACCGTGAATACCCACCTCATACCAACTGTCTTTTTCAAGGCAACCAATCGCTACGATCAGGCTTCCTGTGGCACTCACAGGCTAGCGATTTCCTAAACCCTTCCCAAAACAACAGTCTTTTTNCAAGGCTACACACAACGCTAAATAGTTTGTTTTATTGAAGCTAAAATATTAATAATTCTATTGAATATCAAGAAAAACAAAATGCTGTTTTTAATATTACGTAATCTTCATTTTATTAGCTTGTTATATCATCCTCGCAGTGTCGCGTTATATCTCTAATAAATAAAAAATACCGGGCCCTAATCATCTATTTTGTAGAAATAAAGTCTCTTACATGTTTTAAATATTACAATAAAATTGTTATTTTGTTCTGCTTTTTGTGTAGTGCTTTTTTATCGCTTATATGGTTGGACGAGCTCACAACCCACCTGGTCTTAAGTGGTTATCGGAGCCCATAGACATTTAGCCCATTTACAACGTAAATGCGCCACACACCTTGAGATATAAGTTCTAAGGTCTCAAGTATAGTTACTACGGCTGCCTCACCCTTCAAACTGAAACGCGTTACTGCTTCACGGCAGAAAATAGGCGGGGTGGTGGTACCTAGCCGTGCGAACTCACAAGAGGTCCTACCACCAGTAGACAAGAAGTCCTACTACCAGTTGTGCTGTAGTTGTGTAGTGTGTAGTTGTAGTAACAACGTTACATTTAACATAACTAAAAAGCATCACTTAAAATATTTTTGTAAGCCTCCATTTTACACCAAAGATTATATATACAGCTCACACAATAAATGGTCTATGAAGACAGTTTGATCCCATAGTCTACATTATTATTTTAAAACAAACCGACAACGTGCGTCAGCCTTAGATTATGATTATCAAAATGAGATCATTGTTTGTGAACTGTTTCTGCTGCTCACGATATCGTTGATGTTAAATGAATAAACAACATCAGCTATTTGTCTACAAATCGGATTTTATATGTGTCTCAATGTCTCTTTATTCTTCATCTGGCTTTTGTCTTTCTTTAAACTTTCTATATTGTATTTCTTCTTCTTCTTCCGGTGCCTCTTCAATTCTGAAGGTTGGCCGTTAGCTTCCTATATTCATTTTTATCAGCAGCCAGCCGGAACAGCTGTTCGACGGAAGCAATACCGGTCCACTCCCGTATATTCCGGAGCCATGACTTCTTTCTTCGCCCAGCACGTCTCTTTCCGTTCACTTTGCCCGTCATTATCAACTGCAGCATTTATTATTATATTGTATTTAGAGTAGTTTTTTTAATGCCCTTGTAGGTAGGTGAGCATACGGCTAATCTGATAGTGAGTGATTAGCGTCGCCCATGGACGTCAGCAATACTAGGGGTATAACAAAGCCGCTGCCTATCGCTGAATAATCTCCTGAGATTGTTCGTCTGAATAAAGAATATTCTAGAGCCTATTAAACATTGTTCAATCCGAAACTTTCATACTGGCAACGTATTGTTTTAGCATGAGCGTCTGTAGCGGCAACCACAGAAAGCGGAACATAAGTTATAGTATTTAGAATATGGTATTTCGTACTACGGAACCTGTAAAGTTTCGAAGCGTTATATAATGACAATAAAAACGCGGGATCAGACCACAAGCCATAAGAAATAATAGGTAATATAAAATAATAATAGGTCACTTTGCATTTTTTAAGAAAAATCACAACATTTTTTAATATAGTTTATTTACATTACATTTTATCCGTAATAGGGCGGCCAGAGCGACGTACATTATTGACATCAAAATTTCCGGATTGAAAAGGCTTAAACCAAATTTATGCTTCTCTCACAGACACTGCACTAGGTCCATAAACATCGTAAATTTTTTTCGCGGCTTGCGTTGCATTTTTACCTTTTTTGTAGTAAAATTTTAAAATGTATCGAATTTCTTCATCAGATTCACATCATATTCATCTTGATAGTACGAAAAATAAATAAAAATCACACATTTTCCTAATTTGAATTTGGAATTATCTTCTATAAAATTTAAACTTTTAATGATACCAAATCCAGCCAGATACAAATGTACAGCCAAAGAGATTTTAATACAAGTTCATACATACTATAATGCGAAAAGACTTTTTCCCCAATCTTAATTATTTTTTTAGTTAAAGTTATTTATCCTGATTGACTGATTCTTCAAGGCAAAGCTTTAGCCGCTGGCGCTACAAACTTGACATGTTGGCAGTTAATGCCTCTTACGTGATAAACAGCCACTAAGTACTCAAGATTTTTTAAAAATTATACTCTTAACGTTAAGATATGAAACAAAAATTTGAATGAACGTCCATCAGTTTCAAAGTAAGAAGTAAATTTTATATACCTGGTCATATATCAGGCTACAAATAAAAGTACAGATATATCGGAGTTTAAAAATCATTCTCGTAAAGCATTTGATATAAAATTTAGGAAACATATTACCTACAAGCAGTACATATATAATTATTATAATGTATTGAACTTTCAGCACAATGTTCTGATTCACCTCTGCTAAGCCGAAAGTTGGGAGTCCACACGCTTGGATAATAGCGGGCTTCTTATTTCTACTTCTTCTTCTATTATAGAGTAAATACGACAGCGACTGTACCAACGCCGTTGAGATTTTAATCTCAAAAACTTGCGATAATTTACTGATGGTAGAACGTATTATGAGCCCGCTCGAGTAAATACCGCCACTTTGCCTATTTCATCCGTAAAGCAGTAATGCGTTTTAGTTTGAAAGGTGAAGCAGCCGTTGTACTGTAAAACTTTGATTTAGAACTCATGTCTCAAGATGGATGGTGGCTTTTACGTTGTTAGTAACTATTGGCTTCTGCAACCACTTAAAACTAGATTGGTTAGCTTGTTCGATCTAAGACCTTAAAAAAATGCAGTTACTTTCATGCTGTGGTGTGCGGGCTATTTATTTATATCGTTTACTTATATTCAGATTCAGATATTACATTCATATTACATTAAAAATAACACTTCACATAGAATATCAAAATAAAATAAAAACAACAATTTCGGAATAAAATTGATACAAAACTACCTTCATCTATAGGCTGGTTTGGATCTAGAGTGCTCAAAACCAGAACAAAATAAAAGTTAAATTAATTAAAAGTGCTTACTTTTAAACATGTAGAGCAATTGTCAATGTAAACTGTATTTCACCTTACAGCTCACTCGTTTAAGCTCGCAGGTATTTAAGTCCGCTGAAAGACTTGAATGGTAATTGAATGAATAAACATTGTGGCAAAAAGTTATCTTCTGAATTGCCTATTTAGGTATTGGTGTTGCAACCGGCTTTGGGTATGTATGTCTCAATTTGTTAAAACGGGTCTCCTACACGATAGGACTATAGGGCTGTACGTGTACTCTCCAGTGACTTTAGCGGAAATAAGCATTTCCTCTTCAGAAATTTCTTCAGATACATCGCGTGATTTATCTAATTTATTTCTATTATCTTGATTTAGATCTATTTGGCGATCAAGTGTAAATTGAATAATAAACAATGATTGTAGTGATTGCGTTTGGGTAATGAATCATACTTACTGCACAATGACTATTCAATGATTGTGCCCAACAATCAATTTGCACATAGCTTTACGCAATGTATTAACGAGGACTTTAACTCAGTAGAGTATAGTTTAAGACGTGATAATGAATTAATAATGTATTCGGAAATTTTATTTATCTGTTAACTTTTACATTAACTTTAAATATGTTTTATTAACAAGTAAATATTCGACCTTTTTTAAAAAAAAATTAAAACCCTTCATGTTCATCAGTGCTTTTATGGACCAATCCATTATCTGCCAGTAAAACAAAGGTGACGCACGAGTGATTAAAATAGACGCAGTGGTTATTGAATTAATGAAAATTGGTATTTAAAAAATAAATTTGAAAACAGACAATAAAATATGTTTTTAAATAAACTACCGTTTAAAAAATATTGATTTTTATGGTTCTAATGTGCTTTTTATCGTCATTTTTTTATTGCCCTTGTAGGCATACGAGCATACGGCCCATGATGGTGAGTGGTTGCCGTCGCCCATGGACCAGCAATATCAGGGGCAGGGCCAAGCTGCTGCCTACCGCTAAAATATAAAATATAGACACCCAAATGTTGATACGGCCTATCTGGTGAGCTCAAGCCTCTTCGCTCTGATAACGGGTTAAAATTATAAATTTACTTTTAGAGACTTACTGTAATTTACCAAACTCTTAGTTTTAATAGACTCCTATTGATTATGATCGTGTATCAGTCAGAAGAGAATTTCAGAGAAGAATAGATAGAACGAGAAAAGAGCCAGAGCTATGCGCTATGATTACGATTATACCGCAATGAGAAGAGAATTTCACAGAAGAATAGATATAACGAGAAAAGAGCCAGAGCTATGCGCTATGATTATGATTATACCGCAGTGAGAAGAGAATTTCAGAGAAGAATAGATAGAACGAGAAAAGAGCCAGAGCTATGCGCTATGATTATGATTGTATCTCAGTGAGAAGAGAATTTCAGAGAAGAATAGATAGAACGAGAAAAGAGCCAGAGCCATGCGCTATGATTATGGTTATATCGCAGTGAGAAGAGAATTTCAGAGAAGAATAGATAGAACGAGAAAAGAGCCAGAGCTATGCGCTATGATTATAATTGTATCGCAGTGAGAAGAGAATTTCAGAGAAGAATAGATATAACGAGAAAAGGGCTAGAGCTATGCGCTATGATTATGATTGTATCGCAGTGAGAAGAGAATTTCAGAGAGGAATAGATAGAACGAGAAAAGAGCCAGAGCTATGCGCTATGATTATGATTATATCGCAGTGAGAAGAGAATTTCAGAGAAGAATAGATAGAACGAGAAAAGAGCCAGAGCCATGCGCTATGATTATGATTATATCGCAGTGAGAAGAGAATTTCAGAGAAGAATAGATAGGATGAGAAAAGAAAAAAGTAAGAGCCAGAGCTATGTGCTAGATGCTAGTTCAGTCGTCGGTGAAACGAAGAAATTCAGTTTGTTGGCAGCCCTAGAGGTAAATCCAAGAAGTCGTAAAGATGCACAATCATTAACATACGGTATTCGACAGTTGGAACTTGTATTCGTTTTTGGGATGTTGAAAGTGGGTATTTTTCATTTTTATGAATTTACGTGTCGAAAATACGAATTCTATATATACACATATTATTGTTTTGTCAAAAATATTTTCGCTTTTATTAATCGTAGTCAGTGATAAAATGTAGTATTGTTTTTATTTTATTTTATTTGAAACCGTCATCTGCTGCTTTTTGTGGCAAAAGTGTTGTCGTACAAGCGCGATCAAGCAGCTTGCACATCAAAGCTCGCAAGTTTGGTTAAGTTAAATTGAGCTAATGATAGTTTAATCTAATTAATTTATTATTTATTATTGAAGCTTTTAGAGCTTTGATCTAATTATTATGTACTATACAGGTTGTTTACCGTAGCAATACCTTTTTTATTTACCTATATAGCGTAAATTTATATGAATGCTACATTACAAAAATATTGCTCTAGAAGTTTGAGCCAGTAAACGGCTCATTTGATGGTAAGGGGTTGAAGGGAGATTTCACAACGTGAATTTCGCCACCACTTCATATTATGTCAAGTGATCAACACGAAACGTAATTATATATTTTTTAATTAATTCATTATGGAAATAACTCGTTTAAAATGATGATCATATTTTACAAGCACACGATTTTATTACGACTCTGACATAAAAAATTTTTAGTGTAGATTCGAAATTTTCAAATTGTCGTTGTGAAAGCAAAATCGATATAACCCGTGTGGGTTTTATAGGGCGTCGTATCGAAATTTAATATGATATTGTTGATCAAAAAAACCTTAACGCGCAACCTTAAATTTTATTTGATATTTTCATTGACTTTAAATATGCATTATATTACCTTAAATTGTTTTACCAAACAAATTGAAGGATGGTGGTTTGTAAATTTGTTATGGCTTAGTCGTTAGAAGAGCTCGCTGATGGTAAGCGGATAATGGAGTTCATCAACATCACATAATACCGTCACATATATTGAGACATGACTGGCTCAAAGACTCACTGAATGTCGGTCGTATTTTTCAAAATGCAAACTGGTTCATGGCAGAAATCTATCGCAAGTTTGTTTGACTTTGATTAAACAATATTATTGGTTTTAACGAGGAAAGTCCTTCATCAACACGTGTTAGGTTAGGTTAGGTTAAACTGATTGAGGGATTTGAACACTGGTTTTTTTTTATTGCTTAGATGGGTGGACGAGTTCACAGCCAACCTGGTGTTAAGAGATTACCAGAGCCCATAGATATCTATAACGGCTGCCCCACCCCTCAAATCGAAACGCATTACTGCTTCACGACAGAAATAAGCAGGGTGGTTGGTTCCTACCCGTGCGGATTCACAAGAGGTTCTAGCACCAGTAAAACACCACCAGGTGTAATTGTATTGCTCGATATGTGTACGGTGTCTTATTTATTTGACTAGAAGGAATTAAAATAAAGTTATGCGCATAACTTGAAATTTGTTCAATATAGTACGTACTAATGGTGGGCAGATGTTAGCATCGTATTTACGTGGTCAACTGCATAGGTAGAGGATGCCTTTGAATCGGTAGCCCTGTCCTGGTGAAACTGGAAAGGCCAGTAATCCTCCAATCATAAAAAAAAAGAATCGGTAGTCAGATTACGTCGATGAAAAACGACGCGGGAGAACAGTTCGCGAAATTTAATTACATAATGTTATTAGCAACATGTCGGTTTTGTGGTCCACAAACGCCATTTATGGGCATCGTTTGAATTCGCGTAGGTTGAAGAAGAATTTTATCTATTGTATTAACTTCCGGTTGCACACGTACCGTAGTATTATTGATGTAGCCTGACGTTGTGATATCGGAGTTTCGCTCTTGTATTTATGTTTGTTCACGAGAGAGAACGTATTGGTCGTCAAGCCTTCGACGACGTCTTACAGCGCTCCTAGTGGTTATCGTAGGCAAAAGTTCCAACTTTATTCAAATTTGAGTTAACTTTTACGCTATCGAGAACGTTAAAAAACTCGCACTAAGCAAACAGTACTCGGGACAAGCGTTGGCACAAACCCGGCTGACTTAGGTAACATCACCAGTCAGCAGCCGCAGTATATACGTCATCATATACGTCAGTGAGCGTTTTATAAATTCAATTAAAAAGTATTAATGAGTATATCAGAGGAAGTATGAAAGTGGCCCCGGTAAGAAACAAATTAAGGAGCAGACGGTTAGCGTGGTATGGACATGTGATGCGTAGAGAGAAGATGCATGTGACTAGGAGATGTATGGAAATGGTAGTGCAAGGTAGAGGGGAAAGAGATCGACCGAAGAAGACATGGATGGAGTGTGTGAATGACGATATGAGAGAGAGAGAGGAGTGAGTGTTGAGATGACGGCTGAATGGAAGAGAAAAATTAGCTGTGCCGACCCCACCTAGTGGGATAAGGTGGAGAAAAAGAAGAGAACTAAAAAGTATTAATTTTCCATGGGGAGTGCTCTGAGGAATTGTTTGAGATGATCCCCTCATCTCCTTTTTATCATCGCACCTCCCGCCATCGGAGCAGAGTTCATCCATATTATCTGGAGCCGCTGCGTTCATCGACAGTGCGTTTCCACAAGTCTTTTTTGCAACGTACCATCCGGCTATGAGCTTCCCTCCACGGTGTTTCCCGAGCGCTATGACATGTCCTTCTTCAAACGAGGCTTGTGGAGAGTATTAAGCGGTAGGCAGCGACTTGGCTCTGCCTCTGGCATTGCTGAAGTCCATGGGCGACGGTAACCACTCACCATCAGGTAGGCCGTATGCTCGTCTGCCTACAAGGGCAATAAAAAATAATAATTAATGTTTACTTTAAATTACTTATAAACACACGAAGGAGTTTTAAGTTATTTGAGTTTTGTAAAATTTTGATGAACACAATATGGGAAGTATTGATTGGTGTAATAAAATCGAAGTTGATCTTCAATTGAAAGTTTCTAACAAAATAAATGTGTATCGTGCTGACTTCAATTCGCCATAAAATTAGAATTGGCGCCCCTAATCTGGTTTTTCTGGTTTGAGCTCACAATAGTTTGGGAGCTAAACAAAAAAAGCTCCAAAAGTGTTACCATACCTCATAAAATAACATAGCATATTACCTAAGAATTTGTTAACATATTCTGTTCAAAAGGCAACGGTTTTTATGTGGACGATTTCTAGAGTTGCTCTTTTAAAGTAAAAACGTTTTAAAAACCCGTTAAATAATAGGGTTTATAAAATAAGTCGTTTAGATTAAAAAATAACCACCTGCTCTTTTTTAAATTACAAAAAGGCTACAATTTGAACGCGGAAACATGCGGATACTTTAGGCATTCCCCTCTTGGCTGAGCCCGTGCTCGCTAATCTGTCTTGGTAAAATTGGAGAGGCTTCCAGGCCAGCATTAGTACATCGCAAAAAAAAAATGTAAGCAAAGAAGTGTGCTATGTCTTTAAGTTCTTTAAATTTGATTGCTATTTGGGAAATCTTGTAAGCTACTAATAGATCTAGAGCTATAATATTTTATGGATTTTTTTAGGATCTAAATAGTCATATTGCAATTTGGGTTAAGTGATTTGAATAGAGTTTTTACATATAAGATTTATAATCTAGTAAAGAGACAAATGACAGCAAAAAAACCTTTGATTTCTCGAATTTTTTTAACGTCTGGCAATCCTATGTAAATGTAGAGAGCCGTCCATTAAATCACGACCACACGACCAAGGCCACAGACAACGATGCATTACGAATTTGTATCGAATTACTTACCTAGGTACCTATCTTATCTGGCCAACTGATGCGGACGTTGTCACTAGTTTTTGTCTATGTTTCTATTTATAATATTGTAATATAAGACGAATGAAACGGATGTCCAATTTTGTGAAATAAATTTTTTAATTTAAAACATTATACACACAAAAAGAGGGTGCTTAAAAATAAATAGTATTTCCGTTTTTAGTAGAAGGTCGCTTGATTACTTTGGTGGTACGTATTTCAATTAGATGTACATGGATGTAACACTTTGTGGAGTTGTTTCTCTATTCTTTCGTTTTTATGAATCGAACGAGATACTTATCTTTGAAGTATAGTCATGGTTTGAAGAAAAACTTGGATAGATATATATTTTTTTTTATGTTTGAAGGATTACTGGTGGCCCGGAGGCCTTTCCAGTTTCACCAGGACAGGTGGGCGAGCAAAGGCTCAGCCAGAAGGGGTGGGATTTGCTAACAGCTACCCGAGCGCCTCCGAGGGAGACCTAACAGCTCAAGAGCAGCTGCTTCGCGAATGAATCTACTACCGGATCGGAAACGCGACCCGCTGAGAAGATCCGGCGAGAAACTCAGCGAGCTGATTCATGGGTTAGGTTGCACGGCGAACTCTTTGTCGAGTTCGACGAGTACGGTTGGATAGATAACTCTAAGTACATCAGGCCGTGTAGTGTCGATCACAGTGCATATAAGAATATTAAGGGAATTGATCACTGGAGAATGGGCAGCGCCCGGGACACCAGGCTAAGTGGCCCCTATTGTTTGTGCTGTGCAATTGTGTGTGCCCAAAGTGCGTGTGTTGAATCTAGCGGTGCTGTTTCGGGGTGGAGACATTCCGAGCAGTGAAACGCGGGACCCGGGACCAGGTAAGTGGATCGACACTTCTTTCTTTAAACACCAGTTTAATACGGGTAGGTGTCGACCAGCCTGTGAAAGCTGCGTCGCCGTTTTATTTGGATATAAAACCGGCGAACGTTAGCGCCATCGAGTCTGGCCTCCCTGTGTCACTCCCAGTCCTCTCCTACCCCTCGGGGTTAGGCGGGGCGGTCGCTAAACCCGGTAAATTGGTCTAGTTATTAAGGTTTGATGGCGCTGGAACCCCTATAATACCAGTTTAGCTCAGTTAAAATTTAGAATAGTTTAGATTAGTTTCATTCATTATTTTTTACAATTTAGATTAAATTAAATTAAATTAATTTAGATTTTTGTAATATAGTACTGTGTAAATAATTGGCGCTGCTGTAGCTTTATAAAAAAATTTTTTTTCATATCTACCCACTTTTAGCATAATATTTTTTTAGCATTTCATTTTACGTAGATAGTAAATTCTGGTATACCGGCCGACCTTCTTAAGTGGCCACTTTTAGATTCAGTTAATTATCTAGTTTTCTTTTGTTATTTTGTAGTTTAGTAGGGTTCTGGTAGGGTGTTCCCGCCATCCTTTTGTTTACAGGTTTTTCAAGTTTTATGGAATTTTGTCTAGGTTGTAGTATATTTTATTTATTGTTCTATTTTAATTACTTGGTTGTCTGGGTTGCTGCAGGGTGTGGTGTGGCTGACCGGAAGGTGGGGATTTCACGGTCCCGAATATTTTTCGGAACCGTCAAATCTGGGACCACCGGTCTGTCGACATACGCTGGGGTAGTCCGTGTTGGCCGGAAAGAGGAATAGATATAATTACATATATATTTACACACATTATACTTCTTATTCATTTATTGATTTATAGTAGCGTAATTAAATGTTGTTTTATAGAATTGGTATTATTAGTATTATCAGTAGTATTATATTTAGTTTTTGAATTCATTTATTATTATTGTATATTATTATAGCGGTGGATACTCACTGACCCCACTATTGTTCCATATCTTTTAATGTACATTTGATTATCAATACCCATAAATAGTTATTAGTCCATTTAAATTACAGTCTTTTAATCTTATTATTTAATATTAAATTTAGTTACTCTAATTCAATTTTTGTTTACTGTTACCAATTTACTTTGAATATTATTTATATGGTCGGTCGGTAACTAGCAAAAACCTTCAGCTTGACCGAATTGATTTCCCTGGGGATCTAATGACCAATTAAGCCTGCTAGACCTTAATATCATGTCTGGGGGAAATTCACCCCCGCTCATCAGCACTCCCGGCCCGTCTCACAAGGGACGACAGGTGATGCCTCAATCAAGCAGATACCAACCAACGCCAGCAGCTCGTATAGGCTCGATGGGACTCGGGACGGACAGTCTGCCCGGGCCTTCGGTCGCGGCCCAGAGGACTCTGAGGATCGAACCGGAGGAAGATAACCTTCCTTCGTTGACCGATCCCTCTGGGCCCTCTCGGCCGCGGAAGAAGGCCAGGTCCGAGTCTGACCGAGGCTCATCGAGCGATAAGGACAAGCGTCCCAGACTAGGCCCTTCCTCCAGATCGGAGGGGGAGGATAGTTCGACCACGTCCTCGGCTCATTCCTCGACAGAATCAGTCACTCCCTCCTCGTCCAGATCTTCGTCCCCCTCTGGGAGTCCAATCCCAGCTAAACCCATTCCGAAACCTAGGGCTCCCGCCAGGACAGGGATAGCCCTAAGGCAACAACGATCCCCTCCTCGTTCTCCCTCCCCAACGCTTTCCCCTATCCCGGTAGACTCAACCCGAGGTGCCCCCGCCCTAAGCGGCACGGCGGGTAACCTGGATTCGACCAGGTATATGGACCTCGAGTCTACCAGACCACACGTCCCAAAGCCCAATCCCACTCCTTCTACCTCCTATGCTGCCATGGCAGCTAGGCCAGGTGTTCCCACCACCCAGAGGACTTCCCAATCCTCACAAATTCCTCCCCCGAGGCCGAAGGGTCGTGCCCAGGAGGTACTGCGCCGACACCCGCCAATTATGGTGGAGGCCCTTCCAAATTGGTCCCGCCACATGGCGGCCATTAGGGAGCGCCTAGGCCGCGCCCCCTCGGCGCGACCCTTCGGCGCCGGTTTTAGATTTCTGCCGACGTCGGT